>WBMW01000230.1:465683-486192 GCA_013396635.1 Penelope pileata
TTTTTTTTTTTTTGTGCAGTCTGAGCCCTTTCACACGTAGTGCAGATGGGTATTCTCCATCTTCTCAAGGAGATGAAATACTAATTTGAAATGTCTTATCAGCTTTGAAGAAATCATGTGCAAGTTGCTCCTTTATTTAGGCTAAACTTCAGTGTCTTCTACCTATTTGAAAATTAATTTTTAGTTAAAACTGTATGTTGATGACCCTCACATTTTGTTGTAATCTGCTGTGAAACTCCTTTCATAGGAGGCTGTGATTCAACCTTTTTCAGGTACTGCATAGTTTTATAAAATGCTTTGGGTTGGTGCAGCTGTGTAAACTAGGATTTTTGCCTGTGCATCTTAACAGAGTTTCTTTATTTATTGCTAATTCTAGGCACATAACATAAATAGAGTGTTGCTTTTAGTGAGATGTGGGCTCTGTGGATTTTAGATTGGCATATAAGCTTCTCTCCTGGCCCCTCAAGGTCCTGTAGTTTTGTAAACAACTCAATTTCAGTCTGAAACTTCTCTGTAAAATGAAAATAAATGAAACCAGTTTCCCACCTGGTTTTGTTTATGATGTTTGTTGAAATTCCCAGGAGGTTGTACATAAGCGGTCAGAAACACGCTATCAGGTGGTCCAGTCTTGTCCATTAAGTTCAATATTTTTTCCTTTGGGGCTATGGGGGTAGGGGAAGCTGATGAGAGAGAGATTTACTGTGGCTGGCGGGGAGGAGATTTACTTCTCTTCCATGACAGCTCACATTTTCCTCTATGCTCTTCCAAGTTTGTGTTCAAAGTTCTTCTATTCTGAACTAATCAAGATTTGGTAGCTAGAGCAAAACTTGTCCATCACGTAAGATGCCAAATGCTTTCAAATTCATTGATCTCAGTGGAACACGAGGGAGCTCAGCCATCAGTGGCTCATTTCAGTTCTTAAACATTTTCAGGCTTTAAAATGGGCTATTAATCTTGGCTCTGGCAAAGCATCCAGGGACATCAACAGTGTGTGATAAGTCCCGTAAAATGCAACTTCTAGGAATACAGGATTTTTTTTTTTGGTGTAGAGTGCATCAGTGCTTGTGTTCTGTTTGCATTGAATCTAAGGACGTCTTAGGATGTGTTATTTAGAGCACATTTTAAAAAAAGAATTTTTGCTGGCATACAGGCACTGTCTGGGCTAACATGATTACATTGGGTCAAAACACAGCTGCATTCTCAGTGGTATAGGAGTTCAGTGGCCTTATAGCATACTTGATTTGAAATAAGCAAATTAAAGTTTATAGCAAAATCTCCCTCTTTATAGTTTATTCTGTAACTTCATCCATTCTAATACTTGTTTGATTGCAAGTTTAAAAACTTGCAGTCCTTGTCAGACAGTCATAAATTTTGGGGGGGTGAAAAAAGAAGTGTCAGTAAGGTTAGGTGTGAAAATGGCAGGGGTGCAGTGTCCTTCACTTGTTGATGTCTTGCAAACCTGAGCAACAATAGAGCTTTTGATTCCTGGGCAATAAGTGACCCTATAATAACTAAAGGATGTGACGTGAAACGTACACAGGAAGGTTGTTTTTCAAAGAAGCAGATGGCACTTAAAAATTTATAAGGGTTTCAACAAAGTGATAACAATGCAGACAGTGCTGTTAGCACTGTGCATGTTCCCAGTCCACATGAAGCAATTTGGCTGTTCTTGGGATGTGCTGTTTTGTAAGAGATATAGTTGCTCTGCAATCACCTACCTTCAGGCTTGTGCCAAGGATTAACCCATGGGTTAAGGCCAAAAGGTCCTGGTCTGTTGCCCATTAAAGTCAGAGGACAGATGTATATCAACCTCAGCAGCTCCTGTATGAGAGCTGAGAATCATGATCTGAATGCAGCTCTTAGCACTGCCTTGGGTTTTCAGTGTGACCTTAAGGAATATCACTTTCCTTTCACTCTGCTTGGCTTTAGGCAAAGCTGTTACTCTCTGTGCCTCATCAAGAAAAGAAGGCTTAAAAAATGGTTAGTATTTCGAAAGCACTCATTCTAGTGAGTGTAGAAGCAGAGCGGTAAATCCTGCTCTATTGGAGCTGTCCAAATATTATTGCTTGTATTGAAAGAAAGCTCTGAAATGAAGGCTGGTGTTCAGAAGCCAGTAGAGCTGGAGAGTCAACACACTGTCTCTGATCTTCTGCTGGAAACATGGAGCTCGTCAGTTGACTTGCTGGGCTTTCGCACAAACGCAGGTTAGGAATTTAAATCTTCTAATTTAACTACTTATGACTCTGGAAGATCAGATCTGTCTCTTTTATGGATATTCTCATCTCTGATTTTAAATGATACTTCATTTTGTTCGAGGTTCTGGAGTACATAGCTCTGAAAAGCACTTTTTGGACTTAAAAAGAGCTTTCACAGCCAAGTCCCTCCAGAAGTCTCTGTTTACCAGTCGTTCTGTCACAGTGAAAATGCAATTAATCTTTCCTGCAGATATGAAATGACTGCCTACTCCAGAAAAACATTTATCTGTAGCTTGCCTATTACGCTAAGTTTTGACAAGCTTGTGAAATGCTACTGCAATCCAGCTTTGCTTTATTGGAGGGAGCTATTACTTTAAGCTGCCGTTGGAATGAGGTCTGGTGTTAGGAGCAGAGGAGAACAGGAAAACATTGGCAGCTAAAGATGCTCTACCAATGGGTCCTGGTTCTCTATTTCAAAAATGTAAAGCTGGAAAATGTATAGAGATTGGGCTAAACCATTTTTCTCTGGAGATGTCTGGATCACTGTTTTCAAAGCAGAAGGTTTTCACGTCTTACGAAGATGCAGCATCAGAGGTTCCCGAAACATCCACTGGTTCCTCAGTTGTCACTGAACAGTTGGGTGTAGTTGTGGGCATCCTAATGGCAATGCTCTGGCACTCCTTTTGAGCTTTTGCAATGCCAGATCATCCTAGAAAGCTGCTCAAGAGGGCCTGAATTCTTAAAAACAATCAAACCGAAACAAAAACCAACAACCACTGCTGATTAGGTCAAAAATAGGATAAACAAATGGTCAAATGGATAAGTAAATACCAATGCCTCCCATACGTTCGCGTATGCAGGACAGGCAGCAGTACGGAGTGCTGCATTTAGCCAAATGTTTCACTTGTGGTGTGCACATGGAAACATTAGAGCACGTAAGTTGCCATTTTGCACTGGGACCACTTAAGCTTGAAATTTCCAATGACAAATTGAAGAGTACTTCTTTTTAAGTTGCAATGCTGTAATGGGAGTTAGGATTTATAAGTCCTGCCAAATGCAATAAACTTGTGTTATAGCCTTTTAAAATTGTTATATTGAACACTGCTTATAAAGAGTCATCTTCCTTTTATTGTTTCATAATTTATTCAGTGTTTTCTTAACTGGCATATCAGCAGAACAGTAAAAGTGCCGCTGAGTAAACTTTGTTTAATGGTGACCAATTTTTGTCTATGTTACAATAATGTCTGTGGGAAGAAACAATTACCTGATGATTTGCTGTCAAAGCGGTAAGAGCATTTTCTTTCCAGTCCATTTAGAAGGGACATCACTTTCAAGCTTTCCCTTGCTCTCTTTCTTGTTTCCTCTTCAGTGTGTTTTAATTTTTTTGCTGTGCAGGAGAAAGGACTGGTTCAATCCTGAATCAAAGATTCTTAAGTAGAGCCTCTGCTGTCCTGTCTGCAGTGTTGATCTTCAGTGATGCGTTATTGGAACAGCTCAGACTGAAAACCACCCAAGGTTATGAACAATCAAAACTCTTTCCTTTAGGCTCTGTGAGAATGGTTGAGGCATAATCAGAGTAGTTGGCTCCATGTATTTCATTACTCTTCTTGGATGCTAGAATTCTGTTAGGGAAAAAAAAAAAAACATATTTGGAATTCATAAATTGTTCTGTGCTCTTCTCCAGCATGCTGACCATTAACCACTGCAGGGATTAACCAGCTTCCATTATGTAGGCAGCGTCACGTTTGTGACAAATTGCTTCCTAACAGCCCACCTGCTGCTTTCAGTAATTTGAAAGCACAGTAAGTTAGGTCTCAAAAGTTTTATTTTGGAATATGATGGGGCTTAAATAAAAGGTTTCAAATTACCAGGCCTCTAGTAGCTGGAAGAGGCAGTATCTAGCATCTGGACTATTTGTGAGTTTCTGGAAGTCCCTTACTCAGCAAGGGAGTCCCTACACAGAATGGCTGGTGGGAGCGAAACCTGACACTGAAAGGACAGCAATGTGAGAGCCTTGTGAGCAGCTCCTGGAGGAGCAGGATGAATAAGTACATCTCCAGAGAAAGAAAACCAAAGTTGCCTCTTAGAATAGAAAAACACATTCCCTGCAATGTTTTCTCTCTATTTTTTTTTTTTTTTTTTAGATGGTTTGTTTTCCTCATGTGGTTTTTGAATGCCTTCAGACTAGATCTTTTGGTGCTATGAATTGATGTAGCTCCTTTGGCTTCAATAGGGTTATGTTGATTTGCTCCAGCTGAGGATCTGCTGTGTGAGTCTATTCTCACAGTGCTGGAGTTAGCAAGTTCAAGTCCACATTTTGAGTACTTCATGCATGCACAAGAAATTAATCATAGCAACGATGTGTGCAAAGTATGTGTGAACATTTTTTCACAGGCAGTTCTCAAAATCCCTGCCTCTGCTATCTCCATTTAATGCTGACCCTGTCTCTTCTCTCAGTTGTGCTGGTTTCAAGCTGGCATAAGTCCACTGACTTCAAAAAGTTTGCTCCTGGTTAACACCTGTCTATAAAAAGTTGTGTTAAATCGTGCCTGTAATGTTAAATCTTCTGTCTCCACATAAAGCAGTGTATCCCCAAGACTCCCAGTTTTGGAATTACCATCACTCTCTTTTAATGTTGCAGCAAGTGGTGAACTGTCCCACGCCTCCTGTCCAACCGCTGCTGAGGAGCAGTTTCACAGTGACTTCTGTGGATGCTTCAGGAGTGATGTACCTTTGCCTTGTGCTGATGTTGTGTCTGTGTGCTATATTGTCTGCTGAGGGGAAATGGGACTACTTAAATATTAGTACTTCTTTTTTATGATGTCCTGAAGCATCACACTGACAGGGCAGGGAATTACATCTAGCAGTCACTACAGAGGGAAGCAAGATGCCATCCCTCTTTGCTTGAATTCAGCAGCGATCACTGGAGCCTGAAGGACCTGAGGAGAACCTGCTCAGCCTGCATTTCAGGGTGAGGGTTATCAAAGAGGCCTCAGAGCACTGCACCTCCATGTCAGCACAAACTGGTGCCCAGTTCCCTCCTCCCTTTCCTATTTCTTTTTCTTTTCTTTTTTTTTTTTTAATTCCCACCACTAGTAGATCTCAGCTCTCTTCTGAAGCTACTGAGCAAGAATGTGCTCAGCTTGCAGGCAGCCTCCCAGGCAGTGCTGCCCTCACTGGGGCTGGCTGAGGCAGAACAGCTTTTGCTTTCTTGTAACACTATAAGCAAATAGGACAATATCACTGGAGTGCACTTCAAAACCTGGCTGTGTGTCAGTGGAACTAAAGACGGATTCCTGTTAAAGCTGAGATCAAAGGCAAAGGAGGACTGCTTTCCATTTTCTTCCTTGCCACAGATCCTTGTGGGCTCATGGGTGATTTTCTGCATTGCTTTTTTATCAGGAATCACAGAATTGCAGGGGTTGGAAGGGATCATCGAGTCCAACCCCCCTGCCAAAGCAGTTCCCTAGTGCAGGTCGCACAGGTGGGCATCCAGACGGGTCTGGAATATCTCCAGGCAAGGAGACTCCACACCTCCCTGGGCAGCTGTTCCAGGGCTCCATCACCCGCTCCGTGAAGAAGTTCTTTCACACACTGGTGTGGAGCTTCCTCTATGCTCCAGTTTGTGTCCATTTTCCCCTTGTTCTGTCCCCACACACCACTGAAAAAGATCTTGTGATCTCTATGCAAACAAATCTCCATCACTTCATTCCTAATATAGCGGAGTTAAATTACGTTTTCTGCAATTGTAGTCATTGTGCCATCTCAGTTGGGCAGGTTCTGTAATTGGTCTTTCTTTTTACTAAACCCCTTATGATTATGCTTAAGAACTGCAACACCATTGTATAAATAGTCTTTTCTTCCTCTCCTGTGTAAATGCTCTTCCTGCCCCTCTCGTTGCCACCTCAGTCATTTATTCTTGGAATTTCCTAATCCTGGCTGTGAGACTACAGCTGTGCTTTATAGAGTTGAATTTAATTGTCCTCTTCTACAGATCTTTCCTAAGAAGAGAGTTGTATATTTGCTCCTTCAGCTGCCTGACCATTTAAAAAAAGTTTTGTTTCCTCTAACCAAAGCTGTCTGTAACTGTGTAAAGGATATTTGGTACTGAAGTCACAGACTTTTTAAGATTATGCAAAAGAGTTCTTGTCACAATGTCTAACGGGTGAGCGGCTCTGCCCTCCCGTGGATGCAGTGAGATCAGCTGCGTGCCTGGTCCAGGCACTGCTGATACATCAGAAATGCTTTCAGCCGAGAGCCCATGTTTACAGGGCAGGGTAATCAGAATCCTGGCTTTCCCCAGCATGAAATTCTTCTTCACTGTAGCATGAAGCATCAAGTCAACCCTGTGGTTTGCAGAGCAGTTTCCTCTTGAATCTTGGTCCTATTTTCATTTCCTGCATTTTTTTTCTGCATTTTTTTCCCTTCCCCATCTGCTCTGAGGCAGGGACACCGTGTGTTCTCCCCTTCTGTAAAGCAGTTTCTCAGAGCCAGTGGGATGCTCCTTGGGATACTTAGCACTCTTGGAAAGAGACGATGTTGCAACATGTCGATATGCAGCAGTACTTAGGTGCACTGAACTTGAAGCAATGTGTATTAACATACCAGAGTGTACTTGTTTCTGATTGTAGCATATTAATAATGCATTTTGAATTCTGGTCAGTCACTTGACCAAGTCACTGTAGCCTGTCTCAGTCTGGCCTTGCTCTTCCTATAATTAGTAGTGCTTTCTCTTGACTTCTTTACTTCTCTCCCACCCCTTACAACTTTTTTGGGAGATGCCAGAGAAGCTGAATAAATCTTTGCTTTTCCAGGAGGAAAACTATGGTTAAAAATAGTGTTAGATGACATTCTAGGCCAGGTGAGCAGCACCATCCCACTATATTGGTGCTGCTGCTGATGTCCAAGGCGGGGGAGAGGAGCGGGGGGAGGATTCATCGAGGAGGGATGTACAGTTTTTTCCATCATCCTGCCAAGCTTCCTCCAAAAGAGCCAAGATTGCTGACATGAGCAGAAGCTTGACCTGCCGGCAGCAGTGCCAAGTAATGCCGGCAATGCATTTTACACAAGGGTGTGCTAGCCTCGGCATTTTTCCCGAGCTAGATCATTCCCACAAAAACAACTCTCTCCCCTCTCAAACACAGACTGCAGCAGAGAGCTTGGTTTGCAAGCTCTGATTTGATCAAACACGCCCAGCAGAAGACAAAATGGAATTGCAGCTTTGCAACTTTAAAACATGTCCATTTCCTTCCAAACTACATAAATCAAAAATGGTAGACTCGTCCTTCTTAGAGGTGCTCAAGTTGTATGTGATAAATTCTGGATGGAAGGAAGAATGTGCTGTGTCAGTGTGTCATTAGATTTGATAATTCACAGATCAGACTCAACAAAAATATTTATTACCTGGATTTACTTGTCATGAAATTGCCTTAAAATATGGGTGGAAAGAATATCAAGACAAAAAAAAGAAAAAAAGAAAAAAAGGAAAATGCTTTACTGGATTAACAAAATAAAGAATCTTTTGGAACTGGTTATTTTATAACCTTTATTTATGTAGGTAGACTCAGTTCCTTTTAAATGACTTTATACAGAAATCAGTGAACTATATACTTTAACCCAGAAAGGTGCTCTCAGGAATTTCTCCTCGTGGGAACGAATGGCTTGGAGAAGGAGCTATTTGGATTTGCGGCGTCCCTTCTGATGATGCTGGTGGCTTGTGGGGTTGTGTTAAAGTGCAGATTTTAACAGTGGATCTATTCTTGAATTTGATCACATTTTGTAATGTTAAAAAGCGTGAATAAGAGACTGCACAATACTTAGGAGAGAAACAGAGAGACTCATAAAACCTGATCATACAATTCTTTTAGAGTGGCTTTTTTCTTTTTTTCTTGGAGTAGGTAGTTGTACTTAAATTAGAAGGATCTTGCTGTAGAAACAACTGCCAAAACTTCATTCAGGTTATTCCAAAAAATCCATTTATTTTCGTTCTTTAATTCAGCTCATAAGGTGAATGCTTGGAGATGCTGTATGCTGGAAATTCAGCAGCACTGTTATTTGACCATTTGAGTACATATAAAAATGTGTGCAAGGCTTAGGTAATGATAACAGGACCTTTTTATCTCCAAGGCACGCTTTTCAAGAACACCTGTACTTTATTACGTGTCTGGGTGTAACAGGAGCTCAACCCCTATCTAAACAGAAGCCTTCTGCCAAGTACCACGCTGCCATGGGGATTTGGTTCCTGATTCTGCTGCACAGCCCCTGTGTGAGTGTAGGTGAGAGTCGGTTCAGCTTTCTTTGCCTCAGATTTGTAAAACTTTTGTAGCTGTGTGGTGACAGGAAGATAAGAAATTTGAGAGCCACAGGTGCAGTGATGAGTAATCGAAAGCATTTTGGCAGCGTGGTGAGCTGGAGCTTTTCTCTAGGCTCGTCCTGAAGGCCTCTTTGTTCCACCAGTGCAGTAATCTGCTGGTGGAAGCATACGCATATCCTGACTCAGCATCCTGATCCAGGTTGGGAATTACTTTTTATTTTTTATTTTTTTTTTCAGTTTAGTGCTCAATCAAACAAGCAAAGGAATCTTTTGGTATTGAACTCCCCTGCTCCATGTTTTTCCACAAATATATCCCTGAAGAGCTTCACTTTTAGCAAAGTTCCTTTTTGTATCTATGCCTAGCAAAATACTTAGCTACATTTTTAAGCATGTAATTTCTAACCAAAATTTTGAGAACTTTTCAGAATACAGTTAACCCGAACCGTTCAGTGGTTTAGTTGTTTTGTTTTTGTTGTTGGGCTTTTTTTTGGCCTTGGAAGCCAACTGGTGTGTGTGAAGGGAACAGATTCTTCTTAACAGGGCAGTGCAGGCTGTAAGTACACACATCAGGAAAGCTGAGTCTAAATCAGAGCCAGAGAATGCACTCTTCCATGCATGATTGGATTGTGCCTGAAGTGGGTGGTTGGCACTCTCCATCCTCGTCTGCCCTATCTGGAAAATGGCATGTTACAAAAACCAAGACCTCACAAATTTCTTCCTCTCCTCCTTTGCTCTCTCCCTTCCTGCATGGTCCCTGCGTTGTTTTCTGTGGTGGTTTTTCTTGTCTGCAGTTCAGTGCAATCTGTAGAGTACTGTGCTGTATCAAACTCGCCTGTCTTCTTAATACTAATTTAATTGAATTGTTAATTTCAAGATAAGATGGGTAGAAAATACCAATCTCACTTCTTTTTTTTTTTAATCTGTTAAATCGCCATGTGAAGCCCTACAGTAGTAGAGGAATGGTTTATAAAGACGTGCCATTTTTAAATGAACACACTAAACACCAGAACAATAGGTAGGAAAGGGCTAGAAGCATCCATCTGTGAGGAGCAAATGATGTTATGGGAAGGTTTGCTCCTCATGAGGCAGGAGCTCAGCAGGCCCTGAAAGCACAGAAGTGTGACAGGAGACAGAGGTGGCACTTAAAATGGACCCTGCTGAAGAGGACCTCATCTCTGCTGAGATGTCTCTCCCAGCATAGCAGTGAGGAGGTTGTGTGGTGTGTGGCACTGATCTCTGCTCTGCCTCCTCGGGAAGCTGTGGGACAGTGCCAGGATGGCATGAGATCACCTCACCCCGTTGCTCCAACCTCTGCTTGTAGAACTGCAGGTGCTGCATCCCAACAGGAAGCCTGGAGGACGTTAGTAATTTTCCTTGGCGTGGAGCAATGCTTTGAGGTATTCCAGAGCGAGCCCACTGGAGGCTGTCAAATGCTTTTCTTGATCTGTATGATACTGATGATGATTTATTTTCTTTTCAGTAATGTCTCTTATGGTAAATTTGGTGAATAAGTATGATCTTATTTCCCCTTCAACCTTTCCTTTGTTCTGTTCAGTATGAAAACACTGACTGCTAAAAGGCCCAAGATGCCTCAAGCACTTTTGCTAGTATCTTTTTCTGCCGTTTTCTTATGGTTATGGAGGCTTTTCCTGGGCATCTCCTTGGCTGAAGGATTTAACTCTATCAGGCATGCCAAGCTGTCACCATTTAAGCATTCAGTATTTAAATGAAGGGTCCTCTTACTCTCTCAGCTTCTCTCTCAATTTTTCCACTGTTTTGTTTGCAACAGCAACAAACAGTTCCAGCTGAAATGCTGAGCCAAATTCCTTGCTGATACAAAACAGAGTTGGGGAACTTTTTCATGGTAAATATCTGGATCATTAGATCTTACCCATCTATGTAGAAAATACAGGCTTTTTAAAACGTGGATAGGAAAACGAGGCCCAGAGAGGCTGATGACTTGCTAAGGTTGCACACAATGTTGACTGTGTGGGAAGGAATAAAACTGAAGCATGTTTGTCCTCACCAGCTTCCTGTAACACTCACTAGACAATAACTGAATGTCGCAGTTTCTTCAGTTAAGAGAAATTTCAAAGACCTTTGTGGGTAGAGGAGTGCCATACAGGGTTGCAGCAGAGATTGCTTTTTGCAGACTTGAGAAGTGAAGGTGTTGATCTGACCTTCCTCCCTTCGGATTTTGCTCAAGCTCAGGGGGCTGATGGTAGCGAGGCCAAAAGCAGAAGGCAGGGGCTCACCGCCATGGTGCAGAGAAGCAGGCTGCCCTCCTGCATTTCTCATTAGCCTGACTGCAGGTCTGCAGAGAGGTGGTGGAGTGGGAGGGCAGGTGCCTGTAAACACAGGGTTCCAGCCCTGGAGATCTAGGATCTTCTTCCTGGAAGGGTCCTTCTTCCTGCAATGGTCCTTCCTGGAAAAGCTCATCAAGGGAACTGGGAGAACAGGTGTTGCTGACTACCAGGGCTTGTATCCTCAAAACCTGTATGGAGCTTTGGGCATAGAATGTTTGCACATCTCTGCATCCTTTCTGACTGAGCTGTTGGTTGTTCAGGTGCTCCCCCTTTGCTTCTCATTTTGGTAAAGTTAGTCCCCATGTTGTTTTCCAGAGCACATGTCTAATCCACACATAAAAATTATATGCTTTTCTTTACTGTTTTATTTTTTTATCCCTCCCCACTTCTTTCATCTGTGTTCATCCATTTACAAATTAGTATTCATTAGAAACTTGAGCATCTCCATCGTGAGGAGGAACAAATAATAATAATAATAAAAGGCCTCTGGTGAGCCAAAACTTATTCATCCCATCCTGTTTCTCTGCCTCCTAAGAAAATGTGTATGGTCTAATCTGGATTTCCAGGTGACCCATAAGGTGGGTCTAGCTGTGGTAATCAGAGCCCTGTGGTGCAGCCCAGCTGTCAGACGTGGTTGTTAGAACAATTACAGCAGCAGCAATCTGCCTCAGCTGAACTCTGCACCTCTTGGAAGAAAGTGAGTGTTCATTTGTATCCATAACATGGGAACAGGAGAGAATTCACAATGTAATGATAGTTGCTGTCTTTAATGAGCTGTCATGATATTTCATTAAAATAACATCCGTGCTTTGAACTGTCACATTTCTGCTTTAGTAGCTAGAGGAAGGATTGCTTCATTGCTCAGGATGCAATACTTCTGCAATTCCTTGCTCTGTGGCTGAATGGCATGTGGGGATAATTTAGTGAGGGACAGAAAGATAATTTTTGCTTGTATAATTAGGGCTGTTTAAAATTTAAATATATAATAAATCTGTTTGTCCCGGCATCTTTCAGAGATTTTCCTGATGCTTTTGGAAACAATTTATATTTCTAACTCTTTCACAAAGATTATGCTCCTAGCACTACAGAATTTTCAACAAATATCAAACCCTTGAGTCAGACACGCAGAGGCCATCATGAGTCTGAAAGGCGCACAAACAAACTATTGTTAAAATTTGCTGATGCTGCTGGCATTTCCAAGGGGGCATCTTGTTGTCCTTTGCTCATATGATTTAAACTAATGAGAAAATTTGGAATGAGACAAATGAGGAGGTAGATCATATGAAAGGACTGGGCCTTCCCCCGGCTTTGGGCTGAGCAGTATGCAGACACGTATGGACACAGTGGGAGCAAATGTTTTCTAAATGCTCCATAGCAGTAGTAAGGGAATACAAGGGTGACACTGGGGGAGCTGGGAGGAGGGGAGGGGGGTTCATTTTGAAAAAAATGAGGCCAGCAGTCGTATTAATCATTTAAATATTAAGCAGTCCCAATTATATAAGCACAAATTATTTCTTATTCTCAATAAATTATCGTTACACTCAGCTCACTCGTATGACAGCAAATTGCATTGTCCAGTGCAGCTAGATGGTTTTTTTCCTTCTCCAAATGTTTTACACTGTTTAAATGAGGCTACATTTTGTGAACAGTGTGTGTATCAATATAAAATGAAGCACATTCACATATTCTTCTCAGGCTTTTATTTGACATCTCCTTTGTTCAGCTTCTGAAATATGAGAATATATCTTTGCCAACCTCAGGGCCTTTCATGCATTTTCTTTAAATGTAGGGCAGTTTAGGTCCTGCTGAGATTTGTGTGCTCAAAAATATATTGACTCTGAAGAAGCATGAATGGCTCACACATCTTTTTGACTCCTTTTCCTTGTTTTTTTTTTCAGTACTGTATTTTCCTAGTCTGACTGATTTCAGTCCCTTGTTCCTGTCGTAATACACATGGTGTGTGTGTATTGGGCAGTGACCTGACTACTTCAAGCTTCAGTCTGGTCTCCTTTCTATCTTTTTTCTTTTGTCCTTTCAAACCACATTACTGCAGATTGGTAGCCATGGTAACTCCCTTATCTGTGTTGAGAAATAAATACTAAAAATTGCTTTTTTTTTTTTACTATTTATATATAAAAATGCAGAAGCAAATAGAACCTGCAGTATATGAGTCACTTCGTATTTTGAAGTCTCCACTACTTCCGTTCAATGTGGAACCAAATAATATGAAAGGAAAGAAAAAAAGGCAAACTCTGCTCCTTCTCAAGGGATTCTACTGGCAACGTGCACAGGGTGGGCTGAGGCTGAACTTCACTCTTCTTTGTGTCTGTTAATCAGACTTTCTGCCATGAAAAGGCCTGTGTTTTCCATACCTTTGTGTCAGCTCTTTGCTTTGGAATAGGCTGAGGAATGCACCTGCTGTCAATTAATTGAACAGAAACCTTTCCAAGCTGGGATTGCTGCAGGTCTAGAACTCTTTGCTTAATTCACCTCGATACCCTAAGACTAGTGAGTAATTCAGTGATTCCTCACAACGCCAATCAATGGTCTCGTTTCAAGTTCCATATAAAAGAATCACAAATTGCTTCCAAAAAGCTTGCTTTATCTTCATTATATGTGATATATGGCTTCAAGAATGTCTCCAATTTTTATTGGCTGTGTACCCCTGACATTTAAAGACAGCGCGCTCGTATTGGCACATGCTCTGAAGACCGTTGAGATGCACTGCTGGGAAAGTGACTCCAGCAGTCTTAGTGGGTAACTCATCTAAGATCTTCATTTATTTTCCAGTAACTGGGCTCCAGCTGTTGCTAAACTCTTGTAAATGATGGTCCTTCTAACAGCTCATTTAGGTTAATTGATTCTTCCTCTCTCCTCCTGCCTCCCTACCGCTCGGTTGGGAGAGGTAATGCCTTTTATTAGACCACCAGACACAACGGGCAGGAAAAGATGTGTAAGATGTCTGGTCAATACCGTGTTTGTTTGGGCCTTCATATTTTGATGAGTGTGTTCTTTTAATCATTAATATCAGCTTCCAGGGGAAAAATAGAAAGCAAAGGTTTTCACTGATGGTGTTGGAACAGCTGGGATTGGCGACAGTGGGTTTTAACTTCAGATAACACGCTGTTTCATTTTCCATATGTGATTTTGTTGCTCTTCTTGGGCTGGATGAACATAACTTTCAGAATTTCAGTGAAAATGCTTTTGCACGAGTTCTTTGAGTACATGCCAACATATGATTAGACTGTTCTTGTTTACAACATTCCTACTTAAAAACTATTTGATGGAAGAGTCACATAGAACAAATGCAAACAAAACAAAAGCGCAGAAACCAACCATGTGGACTCAGTATGAAGAAAATTACTTTAAAATGTTTTCTATTCACAGAAATATTTGTTTTGGAGTAGCTCTGTTTCAGTCTCACTTCTTCTGTTTTCTGTACATGATAATGTGTGCATTTATTTTCCATCAGAGCTTCTCCACGTGCTGTTCCATTGCTCACTGTGTCTCCTTCCATGCCTCTGATTCACTAATAAACTATTTTTGGTCCTTTTCCTCTGCCTCAATTTCAACTCTTACTAAGCGTCCATGCAGCTTTGCCCTCTGCCTTCACCGTTTGTCAGTGATTTCTGGCTTGATTTCTGTTTTTCCCGTTTAATAGTTCTCATTGTTTGGAGCAGCAGAGTGGCTCTGAAGCTCACTCCTGGCCATCCCCGTTCTGACAGGCAGTGCTCCCAATCAGGGCCTCTGGCATCCAATTGTGACAGTGCTAGGCATGATGTTGAAGGATGAATTAGGAGCATCTGTTACTCCAGAACCAGGGTGACCATATATAGGGTGAACTGATTTGCCAAAATGGGGCTTAAGGACCTGTGGATTTGCCTGGGAGCAGAAAGGGTAGGAGGGCAGACAGCAATGTCCACACGTGTGTGCATTTACAAACATGTTTAGCTCTGTAGTTAATAAGATTTTCTAATGCTTTTTGTTTGTTTGTTTGTTTGTTTTGCCTATCTTGTATATAAAGGGAGAAGTGATCTCCAGAAAAGTAACTGTTGGCTTTTGTACAACTTTAGTAATTATCTGCTGATTGAAAAAGAATAGGTTTCTGTATGGCGGTGTTAAGGACTTCACAATAAAACATGGCTGCGATGCACAGGGCAGCGCTGTGTGTTCTCCCAGCTGAGGAACCATCCAGCTGAACAGGCTGCTCCAGGCACTGGGCTTGTTTGGCTGCACAGCTCAGGAGAACAGAACCTAGGCACTCACTGTCTGGTTTCCCTGCTCCATCCATGACCTTGGCCTGAAGAAGTCCCAATTCAGCTGGAGGTGCTGCTATTTCATTTGATTTTCTTCCTTTGGGGAGGGGAAGCTTGTGTTTCTTTGCAGAGATTTCTGATTGGAATGAGAGCTCAGGTGCAGAGGGCTCAGCACTGCTCACAGCAGCTGTAACCATGTTAGAAACCGTGCAGGGGGAGGACAATTTGCTGTCATTCAGTAGAAGCTTCTTAGGCAGTTCTGGAAGAATCTTCACTCTTCCTTAGCAGCATCTCAAGTCCACCCTTCCAAGGCAGAAGCAGAAAGAAGGAAATTCTTGTTTAAACCTCACACACTTCTTATGAATACCTTGTCCCCAACATGTGCTGTTTCATGCCCTTATGTGGAATCTACTCGTCATTGGTGCTGATGGATGCAGGATAAAATGCACTTTCCTATGGCTGTGCCAAGTGGATATGCAGCAGCGTGCTCAGCTAAAAGAGCCAGCTGCAGATTATATGCAGAGCCAGAATTGTCCCGGGGAGCTTTTCTGACTTGAAAGCACCTGGTACAGTGTGTGCACAGCTGCCTTGCTGTGCTGGTACAGATGTGATCCTGGCATGCAGCTGGATGTGCTGAGCCTGGTCCTCCCATCTGCTTGGGATTTTTAAATCCAGGGTGATTGTTTAAATTTTCACTACTATAGACTTTCCCGATTTAATGGCTCTGCACTGAGGTCTGAAGCCAGGCCCCAGATTTTAGCTGTAGCAGCTGATCCTTGCTACTGAATAATGGGTGACTTTACTTAACAAATATGTTACAAGATCTGAAGTCAGTGGATGGGAATGAAGAGCCAGAAAGGTTTATCACATCTCAGTACTTGCCATAACAAGCCAAGTAGTGAGAGCCAAATTTGAGCACCGTTACAGAGCATGTACCATAGCACTCAGTTTGTGGCGAGTTACTGGTGTCAAAGTTCACAGTAAAGTATTTCCAGGGCACAGCTAGATAACGAGAATCAGGCCAGTAAATGTGGCCTTCCCATTTCTAGATTTAATAATTAGTAGGTGTTCATTTCCTTCTGCAGTCTTCTGGTACTGGATGAAAGCACAGGCATGGTGTGGCAAAACACCACGCTTGGGATATTTCTTCCCTTTAAATAATCGTTCTCCTGTTTGCCAGCAGCTCTGCTGTTTACAGCCTGAAGATTGCAGACAGATGGGTTCATTCAGTGTGAATTTCCAGGCAGTTTTCCACCTTTACTTTATTTTGTAGTGCCATGGGAAAAAATAATCTCTGTTTTTGTGTGCTGGTTTTTGTGTATGCAGTTGCAAACGCTGGGTGCCAAGAATGCGAAGGATCCAAACCTACAGTAACTAACTAGGTCACTCTTGAAATGTTGTCATGTGTTTGGGCTTTTGCTTTTTCTTCTTTGGTGAGGCTGCAGAATGTAAGGATTGAATAAGAGGCTGAAAACAAAAGTGCAGCAGTGTTTTATCTTTCCAGATCTTCCTCAGTCTTGTTAGTGTTTAGAAAATGGTAGACCCCAAAGTGGATTTTGTCATGGATGAGCTAATGAGCAGCTTCCAGTTCTGAGCCAGTCCTTTGTAACACACAGGTAGTTGAGTGGGAAGCAGTAAGAAAGGCCGAATTCTAAGTCCTAATTCATCACTGGTAGTGTCTTCAGGAGCACTAGTCAGATGCTTTTGGCTTGTATTTTCAGTTGGAGTTTCTAGATATGATCTGCTAAAGCTTTAACAAGTTGGTGCAAAATTGCAGAGGTTTGTGTTAGAAGTACGTGCCTTCGTGGTTCCTTAGCTGATGCTTCAAAAATTGTAAGCTCTGCTGTACTTAAAAACAGGTTGTATGTGTCTGCCTGCCTGCTTCCTTTCTCCTTCTAGTGTGTGAAACACTTCTATGCTTTCATGGGCTGGGAGCTGCAGTAGGTTAATGGATGGGGAATCTTGTGCAGGGCTCTGACAGATGAGGACTTCCCACATGCTGCAGGTTATCACTGCTGGCGAAACCAAAGCATGTCCAAGCCCTGCTTTACAGCCCTCATCTTGTTGCTGACATGCCTCTGCCAGAAGTTTAGGTTAAAGGCTCTGAAGAATGTGTGGTAGGAGTTTAAAATTCAATAACTGGATGTTATTGGCAAGGCAATGAGATTGATGCTGGTGTAGCAGGTCCATACTGCTTATCTATTATGTTCTGAAGCTACCACAATTTTATTCCAATGTATTAAGGCAAAGGGGTTCCAGGACCTGAATCGTGAGGCTCTCGAGTGGCCTTGTCTTGACAGTGTCTGTCGAGGTCAACGTGGGCAAAAGGCACTGCTGTCTGCCCTGCAAGGTGCTCTGCAACTCCATCTGCAGAGGTCTGTGTGATAATACTGGCACAGCAGGTCCTCCTGCAGCACTTTGAGGGACATGCTAAGCAGGGCTACCTAGCAATGAAATTCAGCAATGAATGGTAAGATTGTGTGCTGGGGACTTGGTCACTGCTCTTAGCTATAGCTTTGGATAAAAAACCTGATTTTCGAAATGGAGTTCATCTTTGTCCATTCCAGCTCCAATCAATCACATTTAATTATCTGCCCAGGGCACAGTATCCATCAAACACTGATAAATACAATGAACGTGCAGATTGTATTATCTTCTGTCATCAGTACTGCCTGTTCTTGGCATTCATGGTGAAGGGCTAGACCGAAGATATGCTGATTAGCAGAGATGCTGATCAGTCATGAAAATTCATTTCCAAAATGAATTTGGATTTAGAATGAATACATATTTTTTCCACCTCAGGCAAAGGGAGCCTGAATTCTTGATTACACATAATTATTTATACTCACATTTAGGCCATTTTATATACCCCCAAGGTGGTGTAAACTAATATGAGTATTAAATATGAGGTTAGATCTGAAGTGTTTAAGCATTTCAGTCAGTTGTTGGGTACTCAGAGGAGGAGGCAGAGTGGGAGTTGCCTTTTTTTTTATTGTCTTTATGTATAAGCTGATTTATATGTCATCTGCTATTTTATTTTCTCTTTGGAGGTCTGATATTGTCCTGAGCAGGTGTAAACCAACTGGTTCTTTCAATCTGTTCCTAGAAAGTGAACTTTTCAGTAGTTGTGGTTAAGGAACATGTTTTGAGGCATGCATACTCACTCCATTCTGAAGTTAATGAGAACCCTGCTTGTTATTTCCTTAAGGACAGATGTCCTGCTCTGTGTATCCCAGTATAGGGGAGTGCCTTGCCTTTCAGCTTGTGTTGCTGTGAATGTTTTCCTTCCACCTTTACTTCAATATTGAATTTTTGGGGAGATACCTCTCTGTTCCCCTGTAAACTGTTGTGCTGAAGGTAATATGGCTCCATGTGCTATGGGCTTTCAAAATTCCTTGCAAGACACTTGGCATTCAGAGGAAATTTTTGCAATGTTTAGGAATGCCAGACTGGAGCATGTGCCAATGTAGCTCAGCCAAGATTATGCTGCCTGTTGTTTCCACAACAAAATGGCCTGCCCAGAGTTCAGCGTCTGCCATCGTAATGCCTTGGGAGTTGCAAGTGGCTCAGTGTTCCTTCAAGTCTCAGTTTTTCCATGTAAACTCAGACAGTCCTTGGTTTCACTGTGCTAAAGCCAGGTTGGTGCTGTGACTTTCCATTAGCGAAACTTAAGCAAGAACTGTGCCTTAACCTACATCTTGAAACAAACAAACAATAATCCCCAAGCAGCTGGCTTTCTACCTAATCCAAATTTGCAAGATTTTACATACCATGCAAGAGATTCTTCTCTAATGCTTGTCTGGGAGCCTCTCCCCCAGAAAATCCTGTTGGAGATTTCTTAAATCTGTCTCTGGTTGTCATTCATACTGAGCAGCAGCAGGGACTGGATTTCCCCTTTGACCTGTTAAATGTATTCATTGTAAAGGCTACTAGATTTTAAAGGATGTATGAGCAACCCGGTGGTATGTGAAGGTCCAGGACTTGATAGTAAGCCCATTACGGGTTGACTCAGCTGCTATCTCAGTCTTTGATGATTTTCTTAGTGTTACCCTACCCTATGGTCAGACTCTGCCTACTCACATACGTGATGCTCAAAGCCCTCATGCTTCAGTCCTGCTTTCAATGTCTAGGAGGGAGCAGTGATGCTTCTTTGGGCTCATCGAAGACAGAGAGATGTGGCTGCATGGTACATCCTGGCAACAGGGAACTATTCTCCAATGTTCTATATTGTTCTTTCTTTAACAGATTAGTGTTTATTTGATCTTCCCTTAGGTGTTTGTTGTCCTCTTTTAGTTGCAGTTTTTTGAGTACTCACACTCCTTTGCTTAGCTCCGAAGCTTTGCTAATAAGTTCCCGATGTATGCCGAGATAGTGAAGATGATTAATGAAATTGTTACACTCCCAGATTCTTGTTCTAACTTGCTGTCTTTAACTAGCTTCAAACTTAGATTCGTCTGCAATGTTACCTGCAACACAGCCTTTGTGTTTTACCCAGAAGCAGGAAAATTGGAACATGCTTTGCTGCGCTCAGAGACTGTCATGCAAGAATCACGCTGGAGAGTTCAATGTGGTGAGCAGGCTGGCTGCAAGGGGCTGGTGACTCAGTCATGGGTTCCTCTGAATCCAGCAGGGAGGTGACATAGGTACTAGGAGCTCACTTTAACATTTGACAAAAGGCATGTTCCTTCTGTGCCAGACTGCAATTATCCCACATGCCAGAAAACAAGACTGGCAGAGATGGTGAAAGAATATATACTAGTACAAAGTGGTTAGAGGGGAATTAATAAATCTCATAATCTCTGTTATACTGCTTGTTTTTCTAAGTACTTTTACTCTTCCTCCAAGACTGTAATACAGCACTTAAGCTCATTAAAAACACTTGAAGTTATAAACATTCACCATTTGTCATTTCCTTTGCAAACAGCGCTGATCCGGTAAGTGTGTTTCCTTTCCCAGAGTTGTGAATATTTCTTTGTGGATGAAAGTTTGCTCCGATAAAAGCAGGTTTAATAGAGTACGAGGATGCAATTCTCTTCCCTTTCACAAGCATTTAGCTTCTCACTGATGCTTTCTTTTCCAAAGATGTGCCCTGTGCTGGGAGTTTCAGATGTGGAAAGCAAAGAGCTCTTCACAATGCCTTGTGAAGGCATTTGCTGTAACATCCCCTACATGCCTTGAAAAGCAATAAAGAGAGAACATGAATGGTGAAAAAGAAAGGTCAGATTATTATTATGGGAAATACTGGGAAACACATCCAGTGAGCTTCAACTACCTTTAGTAAAAAGGTATGTCAGTGGAAAGCAGATTCATCTTTTTTTTTCCCTGAAATTTGTATGAATTTCAGTGAGCCTAATACAGCATGGAGGCAATTGCTAAACAGAATCACAGAATCACAGAATTGCAGGGGTTGGAAGGGACCTCAAGAGATCATCGAGTCCA
>WBMW01000230.1:486383-609077 GCA_013396635.1 Penelope pileata
ACCAGGACCCCCAGGTCCCTCTCCGTAGAGCTCCTCTCCAGCAGGTCATCCCCCAGCCTGTACTGGTGCATGCGGTTATTCCTCCCCAGGTGCAAGACTCTACACTTGCTTTTGTTGAACCTCATCAGGTTCCTCTCTGCCCATCTCTCCAGCCTCTCCTCCAAACCTTTTCCTTGATGCTGTTGTCCCTTGGTTGATGCCTCTAGAAAGGCACAATTGCACTGGAAGTAGCAATCCTAACGACTGTGTCTCACTGTTAAGCTTGATGTATTCCAGTGCCATACAAAATTTTCTTCTGTACTAATTCAGTGACCCTGCTTGTTAATCTTCCTTAGAACAGAACCGGAGAAGAGCCCATGCACTCGTGCAGAAGCAGACCTATGTTTCATTCAAGCCTGTGCCTCCCAAATGTGCGGAGACTCATTTGCCAGTGAGGATATGTTATGCCACTGCCAGATCCAGAGCTGATGTGGGGCAAGCATGCCCTTACAAAGTACCATGTGTAGGAAGGATGAAAGCAAAAACATGGTTAATTTCTCAGAACAAGAGCAGAACTAACCTTTCCTGAAACAGAAAATATGCAGGGTAGACCTATTCCTACTTTTAAGTCTGGAATGTTTGGAGCTTGTGATTGAAGATGAAATAACCTCACCATGGTTCATGGGTAAATCTAGCACATGTGCATGATCTTTCTACAAATGATTCAGTTGTTGAGATACGAAGAGAAATTAACAGCTGTAACCAAGACATCTTTCACAGAGACAGAGCTCTGAACAGAACTAAGGACACTGGAAGTCCGAAAAATCTGTGTCCAGTTCCGTGCTGTTCCACAGGTTTCTTCTGTAGCTTCTGGCAAGTCAATTAATCTCTTGATGCCTCCTCTTAATATGTGTAAAATTGCTCTTAAGGCATTTTCTACAGCAGTACTGTGAGGATCAATACACTCCTAAGTAGTGATTAGATGCTGTGGTAGTCAGGGCCAGGCAAGTACCTGAGACTACAGGAACACAGGAGCAGATCCCCATGTGTGAGGTCTGAATTTTCCTATTTCGTCTTCAGCAGGAGCAGGAGTGTGGGCTCTCTCTTATCTGTATGCGTTAGATTAAAGCTCTGTTTCTAGGCTGTATTATTTCTCAACCACTGAGTCTGCATGTGTAACAGGGCATCCTCTCACCTAGTTGCAAAACTGTGCTTACAAGCAATCGAGACAGCAGGCTGCTACTAAATCACCCTGCTGATTTTCTTGCAACATCCTTTTCTTCTCTGTTTCATCTGGAAACTCACTGACATATCTAAAATATCAGTGATTTGTAAACCGTTGAGTTACAGACATGGATGCTCTCTATGTAAAACTATACCCTGCAGTTGATTAACTGGGATGCTACATTTCATGATACTTCATCTCACTGACAACATTGCATCCTATCCTAATTATATCAGTTTTTAGTTTTGATATTTTTTCCTGGCTAACATGGCTCTTTGTCCAAAATACAGTGTGGACAGCTCACAGTATTGGTGGAGAAACTCCCATGTAGGTAAGCAGGACAAAAGGAGAAAGCCATTTCTAGAGAAAGGCAGGGGGAGGCTAGGGGCTCGTCATACAGCTTGTGTTTATGTTAAGTACTATGGGCAGAAAGAGATTCTGCTGAGAGCTTGTAAATCCAGGCATCACAGGTGTTCAGGTGCCTTATCTCCCCTGGAGGATTTAACCGCAGACTGTTGATGGTCTCCTTGAATGCAAACACTGATAGATTAAATTTCAGCACTAACAGCGGGGATTTCAACACATGAAGAAATGTTGAATGCCTATGGATTTTACTTAAGAAAAGAGCCAGAGAGGATTTAAGACTATTTTTGATCTTTTGATTGTAAGATTGCTGTGGCTAGGGCTAACACATAACTGTGACACTTGTTCATCCCCGTATTTGCTGTTTTCTAGGTAGTAAGAAGGACTTCTTGCCATCCTTCCATGGTAACTTCCTGAATCTCTAAAGAAATACTAAATGGACTTAATTTATAGCCTCCACCGGGTACTTCAGGAAACCCTCGTTTCTGATAAATAATAAAGAATTTCACTTCTGTGAGTTTGGCTGCAAGCCAAAGATGTTTCCTCTAGCCTTACAGCCAGTCCTGTGCTGGTCTTTTCCTGGGAGGGCCTGGGTCACCAACGCACCACTGCCTGCTCTCAGAAACAGCCTCCCATCCTGCACTGTGGCAGGAGCTCCCAGGCAGAGTGCTCTGGCTGGCTCCTTTCTTTGCATTTAAGTGCATGTAAGTGCAAAGAGCTGATCCAAAACATCTTGAAGCCAACCTTTCCGCTGCTCTTGAAAATGTTTAATTTTTTCTGCCTGCCAAAAAAGTTATCTTAATGTTACAAGGGTGCTTGGGCTTTGCTTTCTGTCCCGTAGGGTAGCCAGCTCCAGCTCAGACTTTAGAGGTTTCCTTTCTTCTGGGCAAGAATCAACAATCTTAGAGGTTTGTGACCCTGTGTCCAAAGCCAGGAAGCTGTATCTGAGCCAAAACCATTGGCATCGCTGCTGTGAGTTAATAAATACATTCATTCCTGTAGTACATTTTTATTGGCATGAGTGAGACTTACACATACCACCTTGTTTTCCCTGTGCCTGAACAAGGAAAGTTGTGCAAGTTGTACTTAACGATGCCAGGCTTATTCAGAGACCTAACCAAGTTGGGCTGCTAAGACACAGATTTTATGACCACCGTGTCATTGTATCATCTGAGCTCCTGTGTGGCAGCACAGGCTGTAGCTTCATGCTTTATACTTAAGCCAAGACATTTTGATAGTGAAGCTTTTCTCTAGAGACTGCTAGTCATTACTCTCTGCATTTGAGTTCCTGCGGGTGCACTGCAGAATCACAAGCAGCTGGGCCTGTATCAGAGCTTCTAGACAGCGTCTGCCAGGTTCCAGATGTGATGTTTCTGACACTTCTGCAAAAGACATGTAGAAGGGAAGATCAGTAGGCTGTGCACCTTGCACAGAGTGCCTTCTTCCAGGAGCATGTCTACAGCCCCACGTCTCCTCAGCCATCTGTCCCTCCGTGTCTTCTGCTCCAGCAGCTGCTGTTCTTTAATGTATGTGAGCCGGAGCACTGGGGCTCTTCTGCTAGGCTGGTGCTTTGGCACATTTTGGGTGCTGCTGCCACTTTCAGAGCTGGCTGGGCACTGTCATCGCTGCATCCCTGGCTGCCAAAACGTGCTGTGCACACCCAACACAGCGCTCAGGTGGGAGCCAGGTGGATGCTCATATGCAAGCTGACTGGGAGCTCCTGGGTGAAATCTGGGTCCTTGAGCATAAATTCATTGGGTGTTCATGCGTGTAGTGATTGGGTGCTCATGCATAAAACGTGGCCCTCCAGCACAGATTTGGGCACTCATGCGTGAAGCACTTGAGCGCTCAAGCATGACCTGATAGGGTGTTCAAGCTTAAACCAATTAGGCACTCATTGGGTGCTCATGCAGTAGCAGTTGGGCACCAATGCATAAACTACTCATGAGCTCATGCATGAGTTAATTGTGCACTCAGGAATAACAGACTGATGAGGCACTCTTATTGGGTGCTCATGCATGAACTGCTGGAGCATTCCTGTGCATGGGTGTGCATGGGTGAGCTCATCTGGCCCCCAGATATGACTTGGTGGGTGTGCTTCTGTGGACTGTTTTGGCACTCATGCATGAATTAATTGGTTGCTCATGCATGAATGCCATAAACCTTACAATTTTTCCCATATACTCTGATTTCTGCGCCTTTCAAAAACTTTTACACTTTGGGTGGTTTGGAATTGAGTTTGAATTGCTCAATTTGGGCCAAGAGCTGAGTGGGGCAGTAATAAGAAACAGATGGAACAGAATAAGAGCTCCTTCTCTTGCAGAGATCAATGTCCATCAGTTACATAGATCTATGCCATCGTAGAACATCCTCCCAGCTCGCGTTTTTCTGTCCTTGACCTTTGTAAACACCAAATTCTCTTTGTCTGTTCCAGATCACACCGCAGTTCTCCCCAAGCTTCTTTATTTCCTTCATAGCCCGTACTTTCAGACCTCATTGTTCATAGCTTTCTTTACAGAGAGCAACTTCAGTCAATAAACCAAGTTGTATCTGTTTCTTTCCTCTTATGTCCTTGGGTCTTTCTCAGGCAGCGTGTGTGCCTGTGTGCTTGCCGAAAATTGCTTCTTTTAATCATGAGACTGACATTTAGCTGGTGAGGCCTCATCCCCCTCAGGAATACTGATTTATAAAAGGAACCAGCACTCCTGAAACAAGTCAACCCAGCACTTTTTTACTTTTTTTTTTTTTTTTTAGCACGAAGCTCTGTCAACAACAAAATAATTGGTGGTAGAATTACTGAATGTTTGTACCAGTGGCCTACTTTAAGACCAATGCCTAGGAATAAATAGAACTCCTATTTGCAATACCATGGCAAATATGTACTGAATGTGTCATGTAAGTACACATGCAATTGCACATATGCAAAGCACATGACCATGGCTCGGGATGCAATCACCAGATGGCACTGTTACATACACACCCGTTCTTCCATCACTTCTGTTACTGTAGTGTGGGATGCTCTTCTGGGAGAGCAAGCGAACAGCAAAGGAGTTGCTGTCCCCTTAATCTCTCTGGCTGGGTTCAGCTCTTGTGATAGAGGGCTCCCTGGGGAGTGGGCAGTTGTGCTGGAGTTTATTTGCAGGCTCTTTGTGATCGTTTCTCTTCAAAGATTTGTAGTGTAACCAAAATCATTATACTAAAAAGCCAGCGAAGGAACCTCCCCCAGACGTGATGGCAACGCTTTCTTCTCTGAAGAGAAACTGATCCGTGGATCAGTGTGTGTGAGGGGGAGCGGGTTTGTCTGCTTACTCACGCGGGCTGTGTACCTGCAGGCTGGTTACCTGCACAACCACAAACCCTAATTCCTGATGCTGGACGTAAGGTTTTACTTCTGATTTCCTAGAACTATCCATACATGTGTAGGGCTCCCACTGGAGTCAGCAGGGAGGTTTTCTATAGAGAAGGCTGAAGAGATGAGCCCTGTCGATGGCATAAGCCCCACTTCGTGTTTTCTTGGTCCTAAACCAGCAGTACTGCCCTGCTGGTCACTGTTATGTATTTCCAAGTGGCTGGTACTGTGGTTTTGAGGCTTCAGGCAGGAGCCTGATTGGAAATGGAACACAAAAAAGAAACGGCAGCTGCCTGCAGCCTCTTGTCCTGAACTTAAGTGGTGCAATTTCAGCAGTCTGGATCTATGGAGCTTTTACAGCAACGTAAGAGAAGTAATAGAGCATCTCCACCCAGGACATTTGTAGGGAATTCTAGGGGTCCTTTCCAGGCTTTCACAGTGACTCGTTGTGAAAGTTCAGGCAAGTTTATTGTCTCCCTTAGTTTATGCAGGTATAAAAGAAATGCTCAAAGCATATTTATCTGATGAACCACTCGGACTGGAATAGGACGTCTGGCTTCTGTCCCTGACTGCTATTGACTCACTGCAACGTCTTAATGTGCTGGACCTCAGTTTACATATTGATAAAATGGCAATAAAAATATTGACTCTCTAGCAGATGCATTTGGAATTAATAACTAGTTGTAAAGCACTTTTACATTCAGCGGTATGAGATAGATGTACAAAGCCCTGCAGTATTGATACTTCAGTGTAAAATATGCTGCTTGGGTGAGATTAACAGCAACATTTTTTATAATAACACAGTAAAAACATTTTCTGGTTTTGGGAAATGTGGGACAGGATACCGCCCAGTTGCTTAAAAAATTGTGGTGTAACCTTTAGCCTGAATCAAATCAATGCTGGTTTTATGTATGGGCATCCAAAGAGAAGAAAGATCTGAAGGTTTCCATAGCTTGTTTCATATCTGTAGCTGGTTCATTTCTATTGAAAGCCTTGGAGGAGGTAGAGGCTTTGTTTGGAGTCTTGCTTTTTTTTTTCTGCTTGAAGGGAATTGTGCATGAAGCCATCTGGCTTTATGCCACTCATGTACAGTGCAAAGGTGGTAACTCCTGGTAACACCCACGAGCTGTTTGACTGCATCTGCTCTAAAATACATCCAGGCACAGCAGGGATTTCAGCTGATGCCCACGAGTGCCTCCCACTGATTTCAGTGAGGCTCTTGGCTCAGGACATTGTGCAACAGTTTTCAAATGAAACTCTTCTTGGTTTTCTCATCCTACCATCCTGTGGCTGCATGACAGCTGAGATATGTTTGCTTTCCAGCCCCTCAGTCCTGTGTGGTGTGGGGCTGGGCCACGGCCAGGCTGGAGCTCGGCCAGCTCCCAGCCCCAGTACAAACCCTGAATAATGCAGCATCAGAGGGCATCTGCGTGCTGCGCAGGGCCAGAGCCTCAGAGTGTCTGAGGCTGCTGCCAGTTAGCTGGAGAGGTGGTAGAGTAAGAAACCAAGTGCTACATTCATTTGGTAAATGGAAAACACGGACAGCCCCTCCCACCTCTGTTGCTCCCTGTTCAGATTATTCATTTCCACACCATTAAAATGCGAATGTAATTCCTGCCCTTTACACTGATTCATGTAAAAACTTTTCCTCCAACCACTGTTTTGTCTCTTAATGAAAGCTGGGACTGAGTAAGCCAAGGATGGAAATTAAAGCCTTACAAAAGTGCTCCACTCAGTGCCGCATTCCTGAGGTGTCTTATCTGATCCTGTGCAGTTGCCACAGGCGTTTCGGGGGCCTGATTCTGCTCTGCTCTGCACGGAGCTGTGTCAGCAGCTGCCTGAGTGGAGGTGGCTGGATTCCACCGGCATAACGCTGCTGTGAGCAGGGAGAGTCCTTCCTGGCAGGAGCGAACCACGCTGCTTGAAGAGCTACCTTAATTGCTGCGGAATCAGTTAGGCCATCTTTAATCAAGTCCTCCCCTCCCCAGCTTTGACATGTGATTTTTATCTTTTTCCCTGTCAACAGTATTTAGTTATATTAATGGCTTTCCTGGCGTGAGCCAACATGGATTTTAATCTATTTGATTTGGATACTTTTACACTCAGAATAACCCCATCATACCTGCAAGCCAGAACTGCCCCTGTCCTACCCCAGGTTTGCACAGCAAACAGGAGCAGTTATCTGCACAGGCACCTGTCTGCTGTTCTTTCACTGCTGTGCAAACTGTCGGCTGCCTTACAGCACTGTGAGCCTGTCCCTGGGACCTGCTGCCCGTCCCTCAGATGATGGAGCGTGCCCAGAGTGAGACCAAGAGGGAAAAAGCGAGCACGAAGCCCTGGTTCCTTCTTTGCTCCCTGGGCAGTGGAACAGCGACCTTCCTTGTTTGGAGCTAAGTGTGAAATTACAAGCGAGGCCAGAGTGAGTTATTGCTCAGCACAAATGAGATATAAGAATGTGTCCGTCTACATTTATAGATAGGAATGTAACATAAAGCTGAACCAATGACAGTGCTTGAAGTTGCTCCTGGCTGTTAGAGGAGTGTCAGCGATGCTGAGCAGCAGCAGGCTCTCCTAGGACACTTTGGGCACAGTTGAGAAGAGACAAGAGAAATCAGGAACGGGAAAAAAAGTCAGGAATGGGGATTGGAGCTGAGTGATCTTTAAGGTCCCTTCCAACCCAAGCCATTCCATGATTCTATGAAAAAGACATTTGTGTGGCTGAGCATTCTGCTGATGCAGGGCTGTTTAGCACCATGCCCATTTTCATCCTATATTAAGGTTAATTTTAAGCATCTCAGTTGGTGGGGCATCTACTGTTTCCCTGGGGAACTACCCTAAATTTCCCTTCCCCTTTATCTTAGATCTTCCCTTTTTTAAGCCCACTAATGAAGTGAAATATTCCTCTCCATTCTTTCTGTGTTTCTTATGATATGAAAACATATTCTTTATTCCACACCTGGGTTGGCAGGGAGGGTCTTATTGTGCAGCCGTGCTGAAGCACTGAAGGGAAGTGTGGCTGTAGGGAGGAGTTTGTATAACTGCAGCCAGCTGTGGGCTCCGACACGGGCTTGCTGTCATCATCTCATATCTTTGCTGTCTCATTTCTTCTCATCCTTCAGTGTTCCAGTGTATCCCGTGCCATCATATTAGAGCAATAAAGAATGCTTGTTTTCCTAGATTTTTAAAGCATCACAAGAGCGTTCAAAGCAGAGAGGTTTCTGCCGGCGCTGTGTGTTGTTAGCGCAGAGGCAGATTGGATTTCCTAACTGAGCAGCGCAGGGAACCTCCAGAAATGGGGCTTGGCAAACAGCGTGCCCGTGGGTATTAACCTCTCCTAATCGACATCTGCTTCGCTGCTAGTTGTTAAGTTTATTTTCAATAGAACTGCACAAAAAAGGGGAGCTTTTCTGCTGATCTTCTTGGCTATGCTAAAAAAAAATAGGAAAAAAAACGCAATCAATTGAAAACATTTTTTGTGACAACTTCATAAGGAGACGAAGTGTCCTGTTTACAAAATTTTTGACCTTTAAAAACTTTTTTTTTTGTAGCAAAAGAGAACTAAATATTGAAATGGATATTTTGAAGTGAAGAATTGGAATGGCTTAATTTCTCTCAATTTTGTTTTCATAGACTTTCTCCCGCTCTTGAAATGCTTTATGAAAACTTTTGTCGAAATGTTATGCACAACATTTCAGAATGACTTAACCAGATTTTAAGAAAAACACTGTATTTTTGTCCATCTCTGATTATAAAAAAAAAAAAAAAAAGTTTCTTATTTGCATAGAGAGAAGATCCAAGGCAATGTTGTTTTTAGTGTTGTGTTTATGCATTTTTCTTTCAAAATGTCCCTGAGTGGAAGTGGAAATAATGTGGGGAATACAAGGGAACCAAGGCTGGATGCAGGAACGAGTGCGATGACAACGCAGAGAGGCAGTTTATGACCAGCATCGCTCAAACAGCTGGAGATTGTATTACACTGTTTATCATGTTTAAACCCCTGTCAAAATGACATATATTGTGGAAGTTTTTGTGTAAGATTGTGAACTAGGTATTATGCGGAAAAGTCAACCATATGTTATAATATTCTTCTGGGGACAAGAAATCTAACAGAGACTAAAGGGAAGGGTGAGTTCAGTGAAGAACTCATCTTCTCCTGAGACAGAGGTGATGGTGTGGGCTGCATACCAAGTACCTGTGTGGTTTGTAGAGTTCCATGAATCATATCATCTGTTTGACTTTTTTCCTGCATTTTATCTGTTTGTAGACTATACTTAGGTCTGAGGTTTTTTTCCATGATTTTATATTTTTTTATATAGTTTGAAAAAAAATATGAATGGTTCCTTCTCATGTACATTTTACATTTTCTTCAGTCTGTGATATTAAGATATCCAAAAGCAGCTTACCTGTGGCTGGCAGCCTGGCATGTGTTGTTCGTGTTTTCCCTAACTCAGAGAGACTCGTTCTTGTCATCACGTTTTGGTTGTGAACACTTCTAAAATTTGCAAGTCAGCAGAAGACCGGTGCATGGGGGAGAGCTCCCCGAGCCGAACGGACAGATTGAATTTCGCCCGCTAAATGTGTTTCAGGCTGCAAGCATTCCAACAGCTCTGACTTTCTGTGGTCATTTGTGCTAATAAAGTTTGACAGCATGAATGTTAATGGAAAGTAAACAGGAGAGGGAGTGCTAACAAGGTCATAACAAAGCTCACATTTAAATTGAATTGAAATGAATATATGAAGGCTCCGGAGGAACAGTTTGTCTTTCTCCTCTAGGCTGTAGTGCAGTGCCAATGGGCAGTTTGCAAGTGGTGGATAAAAAGGAAACTGTAGCTACTCTGCAAAGTGATGGACAAATCCCATCTGGTTTAATACAGAAAAGCTGAAGCTATAAAGAATGGAGGCAGGGAAGGATGCTCCTTTTCAGGAGCCCACCAGTCACAGCAGCTCTCCCCTGCCTTCTGGCTGCTGGGACTCCAGGCTCACCACACTTCTGTCTCCAGCGTAATTCCTATTGATTTCAATGGCACAGGCCTGCAGGGAAGCATTGATCTGGGGTCAGCTTTTACCAGATGTGAATGCTTTCCGTCTGGTGTTGAACTCAAGACTGCTTCACTTCTTGCAGAGGGGACTTGGCTGAGATGCTGTTGGCTTGCAGGTCTGTTAAAGAGGTCTTCTGCTACTACTGTGGTCAATCTTTTAACTTATTTTACTTTAAATGATGACTGAATACAGCCAAGTGAGTTGCTTGCCTTCTCTCACACGCGTGCGTACAGTGAATATGTCATAGCCGAGGAATTGGGCTGATTTATCCAACGCTGTTGGCTTTTTCTTTCCAGGCATGCTTTCCTAATTCCAGATGGATAAGAGAACAGTGGTGTGCAAGGAACGTGTCCCCCCCTCCCCCCCAGCCTTTGGCATAGTTGTGTTTATTGCCTGCGACTGAGGGAGTTTCAATATCCTTGCAAAGTTCTGAGGAAACCCGGCGAGCAGAGCGTTATTGGTGTAAAACCCTCTGTAACCATCAGATGCCTTTCCGTGCCTCAAAAACATTTCAGGCTGTTTTGTAATAAATGTAAATGGCAGACTAGAGGTCAGGGATGGTCTCAAGGGCAAAGGCTTGTGTCTAATCTTTATTTTTCTCTTTATGAGCTGCTATAACAACTTTGAAGGTATGAAAGAAATCAGCAGAAATGTGAGACAGGGCAATCTTATTAGGAAACTCGTGCATAGCTTCCCCGACGTGTTCTTTGACCTTTTCTGAAACAACTCTGAGGCCAGGATCCTCACATGGTGCAAATATGGAGATGTAATGCAGATTTACTCCAGCAGGGACCTGGTGTTTCTGTGCAATGACACATCCTTCCCCCACCAGAAGATGCTTGCAGCAGAAGTTTTCAGCCATTTTAATCTTGGTTTTAATATAATGGCCCGCTGTACTTGTTTTTCAAATGACTGTAGAGATGACAAATTGCTTGAGCTTAGCATTTCTGAAGGACTCGAGGAAATGGGGCCAGTTCATGAGATAAAGGTTTTAGTCCTGCAGTGATCTTTGAAGCTGATCCTCACAAGTCTCCTTAGGAATGCGGGGAGATGGGGGACAATTTTGGGTTGGACTCTTGGTTTGATGGCTTTATGTTCTTACATCGACAAGAGCAGTGTTTTCAGCATTTCAAGACATCTTGGTACTGTTTGCAAAGATGGAGATAATAGTGCCAGTTTGTTAGGGTGAAAGCTTGCTTTTCTTTAATAGCTCGCATATTTCACTGATGACCTGTATACATGCATAACTTTTAGGCCTGACAACCAAAAAGATAAAGAAAAACAAAAAGGAATCCCTGTTGTGCCCAGCAAAACATTTTATTTACCACTCAACTCTACATAAGATGTTTTGGACTGTTGCATTTACAGGGAAGGAAAAAATAGCAAGGTCTGCACAGCTGCCAGAGGCAGAGCTGTGGCTCAGCTGCAATCTGAGAGCCCCAGCTTTGATCCCCTTCTGTTTGAAAAATGTCCTAACCTCACCCTACCAGGCTGGAAGTCCTTTCGAGGTGGGACTTGTCCCATCTCTTCAGTGCTCCCCTTTGTGTGATAGCTTGAGGTATGGTGAGAAAGGCTGAGCAGTCTCATGTGAAGGCCAGCCAGGAATGAATGCTGTCAGGCTCAGCAGTCCCTCCACTGGCCAACATTGGGCAGCAGATTCCTCCTGCAGCCAGATATTGTTTCCCAGCAAACAAAACATTTCCCAGCAAGTTTGAAAGAGATTTCATCCATTTCTCACTGAGGCACTGCATGCCTGCCCGTTGATGCTGAGCCTCCCAAACCATCCCGTGCTGTTCAACCACATTAAATACTGCTGAAGCTAATTAAGATGACAGTTGGGGAATGTTTTTCTTAATTTTGCTTGCTGAATTTCCTTTCCCTCGACTCTTGTAAGTAACTTCTGAAAACTGACAGAGAGCATTTTTCCTTTATCTTGTTCACATTGGCGTTCGCCTGTATGATAGCACTAGAGAAGCTGTCGATATTGATATAAAGGGAGAATGGACATCTAAATGGTTGATCTGGTTTAATCTAGCACGGAGAGACTGATAGGCCTTTACAACACTTCCTTAAGAATGGGGAATTTGAGTCTCTATTAGTTTTAATTCTCCTTTAGCTGGACATGCATGCAGCAGACGTTTTGGATGGAGCTCCCAGGCATCCCTCCCCGCTGCAGGATGGCCGGGCCCTGCAGAAAGCAAAGCAGGAGAGCCCCAGTGCGTGGGGCAGCACGCAGGACTAGTCTGCAGGTGAGCAAGCGTGGGCTCAGCTGTTGATACTGCTGTGATCTGAGCCATACCTGGGAGCTGTTTCAGCTCTCTGTGTCTATCAGCTCCTTCTTTCAAAGGAGATTGACTCTCTGTCATTTTAGCCAGCCAGGCAGCCCAGTTTTGCTTTGGTTTGCTTCTTGGTGAGAGGTGATCTCATGCCCCAGACCTTACTTTCCCTTCCCCTGCTAACAGGAGGTCTCATTTGTGTGCCTGTGGATTCGCAAATAATGTGCCAGACAGCGTGGCACTGGCTGCTGTTTGCATTCCCATCGATCCCATTGGCCTGCCCTGCCGAAAGCCAGCCGAGCGCGCAGGAGCTGCAGCATCCCAGTAAGGGGCAGAGGGGCCGTGCTCTGCCCTGTAAGCCTGGCTGCTTGTTGACAAACCTATCGTGTAGGCAGGCTTCAGGTAAATAGTTTGCTACGCATGGGGAGCAAGGTTGTCCCTGCTGGTCAGAGCCTGCTGCTTTCAGCCCTGTTCTGACCTGGACCCTCTTGGTTTGGCTGAGCTAAACCTCAGTGCTCAGGCCCTGGGTGCTGCCCAGCTGCTGCTGCCCCTAAGTGTCCCCCGTGGGCTGGTGCCTTGCTTGGAGCTCTTGCTCCTTGCCATGATTTTGGGAGCGTTTTGATGTTCGTTCATTCAGAAATAGGAGAGAAGCAAGTCACTTTCCAGCAGCGTTTGTATTCACATATCCTTCGTGCAGAATGCAAAGGTTCACCTAAGCCTTGATTCTCAGCTTTTTAGGCAGAAAGTTAAGTTTTCAACTAAACAAAAACATTCCCAGTTCACATCTATTTTCTTTGGCATTTGGTTTTCAGCAACAAACACAAAGCTCAAAGTGTTTCGGCCAGAAATCCAAATCTTTCAGTTTTCAACAGAAGTGATTTTTTTTGACTTGAATGTTTCTGACTTGATTTTTCTTTTTGGGGGTTATTCATATTTAATGTGTAAAAATTCATTTGGAAGAAAGCACCACTTTTGTCCAGCTCCAGGTTTAAGAATCAAATGCTCAGAAGAAACTCTGAGCTGTTCCTTAAATACATCCCGGGGACCTGCACCTCCCTTCAGGCCAGTTCCTCAGCCAGGAAGAAAAATTGCAGCAGGCCTTAAATCTGATGAAATTCTTCTGTTGCTTCTGTGTGGGGAAGAGGTTGAAGTGGCAGAAGCTGTACCACGTGTAAAAGCCAGTTCAGTCATTTATAAAGGGCCTATCCTCATGAAATCAATGAGAACTTTTTCCTTGTGGATGATATATCATCAAGTCCTTGCAAAGAAGCCCGTTAAAAATATGCGCCCTGTGCATCAAAGCCAACAGAGCAGGAGCACAGCACTGTGCTGCAGGTCTGGCTGGAGAACAGGAGGGAGGCAAACATGCTGGGGGCTTGTGGGGACAGGGCAGGGATCTGCATGGAGCCTAGCAAGCCCATTTATTTTTCTGTCACCCCACACATACTCAGCACTGGCACCTACAGCTGACAGATAAACAAACTGTGCTCTTTTAGAAAATCCGTGAACAGGGTTGCTCGTTGTCAGTCTTGCAGGCAAAAAAATAATAAACACAGATGTATATTGGAGAGCGATGGAAATGCTCTGAATTCTCCCAGCTGAAATCCAGGCTTTGAGAGGAGCCAGATGAGGTTTTCTCCCTGGGTGTCACTGGTGGGATCCTCTTATTTCAGGGGCTGAGAGAACTGGGAGGACCCAGTGTGCTCGTTGCTTCCTTCATAGGGTTTTCTCTCCTCTCAACATTTCCGACCTTTCTCCACTGTACTCTGATCCTTCCTGGGCTTCATCCTTGGGCTGCTGCAATGGAGTGTGATGATGATGCCACAGGCTGCCAGGCTGCCAGCCCTGTTTTTGTTGCTTTTTTTTTTTTTTTTTAAATATTTTTACTGTGAAAGATTCAGCCCAAACAAGTTTACAATCTCAAATAGAAAACAAACTGGGGAAATTTGAAGATTCCCATTTGCGAGCAATTTTTGTGTGAGGTATCTATAGCCTCACGTATAATTACAGTAACGATTAATTTCATTATTGTTTATTCTACAGCATTTATAGCATCAATTCTCAGGATCTTATCACGAGTGCTGTGTTAACGAGTGCTGTTTGGAAAGTCCCAGCAGCTGGAGTGGAGATGCTGCTTAAGAGTCAGCTTTTATATAAAAGTTTCTTGTCTTTGTGGTTTCAGAAGGAGCTTGGGAGCATGACTGAGCCGTTGAGAAAACACCAATTTGTGATTTTAAGAAGCCTTTAAATAGCTAGTGTTAGAAATACAGGTAAAATGCTCATGAGATAAACCCAGCCTAACACGAGACTCGTGAATCCTTGTTGCATTTTCATTGTTCAGCCTTAGAGTTTATTATGTACAGAACTGTGCTGAAATGGGAGTCACCTGTTTTGAACCTGTACAAAGCTGAAGTGCTGGAAAATGGAACGTTTTTCACTTCAGCTGCTTTGGCTTCTGGAAGCCTTGCTGCCTGACTCTGGCCGTGGTGGTGTGCGTGTTGGCTTTGGGAGCTGCTGCACACCCAGGCTGGCACCAGTGGGACGCTGCTCCCGCATGGCCACTGCAGTGCTCAGCAGCTCCGGGGGCCCTGGTGTGCATGAGAAGCTGGCAGAGGCTCGCTGCAAGGTGTTGAGGGGAAAATAGATCAGTCTGAGACAGAGCGAGTCTCAGAGCTGTCACAGTGCTTTAAAAAGTGAAGCTTGAAGTAAACAAAGCAACACGCCTGTTTCCACGCTGTCTGTGGGATTGCTGCCGCCAGGCTTTCCGACGGGCTCAGGAATTCCACCTATTTCCTACCCCAGCTCCTGGCTGGCTCCAGGCATTCACCAAGGCTGCCCACATGGCCGGCATTAGCTCCCGCTCCAGTGAAGGAAACTGAGGCACAAAGGGGAAAGGGCTTGGCCTGGAGCACTCAGGAAGACCCCACTGGTGGCCGTGTCCCTCGGCTGGCGACGCGCTGGGGACCGAGGAATGGCTTGCAGTTTCTTGCCTTGACGCTCTGGTATTGTGATTCCTTGGTTTGTGCACTATGTGTTCTGAATTTTCAATCTTTTTATTTCAAATTCTTTAAATACCTGATCATTTAATACTCCTCCTGAGATGCTGGATGGTTTTTGTCTTTTTTGTTGCTGCTGCTGCTAAGGCAATGCCCTAAGCAGGGCTCTGCTGTTGGAGGCATTAGCAACAGTTGCGGCTACAAAGGACTTTGGAAGTTTAGCAAATACAGGACAAAGAAAAGGAAACAAAAATGCCAAAGCTGCAGGGGACCACAGGTGTGATCACATCACTGCTTAGATACTTTCAAGCACAATCATTTCTACCAGAAGTATTTTTTACTTTGCTTTTTGAACAAATAAGCCATTGGCACCACTGCTGAGCAGTGCCTGTGTGCCTGGCAGCAGTGCCCGCTGCTGTCCTGTCCACCCCTCGGGGTCGTGGTGAGGAGCTGAGCCTGTGCTGCCCTGCTCTCAGCTTGCAGTTCCTTTGTTGGTTGGGTTTGACCAAGGTAAGGTGGACGTTGAAGCCAACCTGCTGCTCATCTCCCCTGTAAGATCTTCAAACAAGACATAAATGATATGTGCCCAGTTTTATTGCTGCTTTCATTAAAAGAATGATGCAGTGGTTAATCAAACCCAGCCCCCGGACCCAGCCCTCCCTGCACACACTCGGGTTCTCCCCGTTCCGAGCCAGGCCGTACCTGTTGTGCAGTGCCATGCCATGCCACAGTGCCATTCCAGCTCACTTCCTCTGCTGGAGGAGAAGCAGTTTCTGCCAGAAGAAACATGAAATAGCATCCACTTTAATCCCTGGCTCTCACTTCCTCTACGAGTGACCATGAAAATTCCAGTAAACTTTTTTGGCAGTAAAAAATGATGTATATTATTTGAAAACCGAAAAAGGCAAGAAAAAATGTTATGGGACCATTAAGAGTCCAAAAGGAATCTTCATTTCACATCTGCTTTGGGAGTTTCAACTAGTCTGATGTGAACAGTCTTACTTAATGCTTTGCACTACTTTTCATAGAAGATGAAGCATTTGATTCTGGAGAGTCATTGCTAGAGTTTCTTCAAGTATTGTCATTTGGGTGACGGCAACAACTGAGTCGTCATCATCACCTTAAAATGGTCATTAATTTGGTGGCCCTACTAAAACAATAAAAGTCTTTCTTACAGGATTTAAACACTTAATTATTAATTGCAAGTGCTCCATAGTTCTCTAACATAATGCTTTGTTAAGGCCACCACTCTAAATTAGATTGCCTTGAGAATTTGGGATGAATTGGCAGAAGTTCTAAAGGGAAGAGGATCCATTTCCCACCTGTCTTGCTGCTGTCTTCATTCCTTCCATTCTTAAGTTGATGTCTTCATTAATTCCATTCTTATGTTGGAAGTGTAGCACATACAAGCACACACGTAAAATGTCTTTTTATCTAAAGACAAAAATTCAGGAAAATGCATTTTTCTTCAAAACTAATGTTTTATGTTGTTTTGATTGTAATTTAATTTTCATTTAAAATGTTACACGAATCTATATTATTCTCCTTTATAGAAATAGGGAAATGTCATTCATGTTTTTACATAATATATAAATTAAAAAGAAGCAAAGAAAACCTGAAAAACCCATCCATTTCATACAGTGGACAACTTTGACAATTTCCCATTCTGATTGTAATACTTCCTGAGGCAGAGAAGGAAAAATCAGAATAGTGGGAAAGTGTCAGAGTTTTTCTTGGTTTGTTAGCATAGCTCCAAAAAGATCTAAAATACTTACAAACTCTTGTTAAGAAGTTCCTATAGAGGCATGGTTACTATGAAAATAAATGAGTCAAGCCGACACCTGTTTTGTTTATGTAGCCAGATTCTTTCTTTACTTTTGAAACTTTGCTCTGACGGTATGTCACCTATCCCTGTAACCAGAGAGGTAATGTAATGCCTTGTTTTATGCTACAGTGAATCAGCAGATGATTCAAAGATCTGTGTTTTTTTAGTACACGCTGTGTTTAAAAGAGGAAGCAAGGAGCAGAAGCTCAATTTAGTGTCTGTTTTCCACTCAGTAGCTCCAGGTAGATGGGAATTACACTTCCTTCCGTTGGATTCTCTTCTAGAACTGACTCAGGACCCAAGTGAGGGGCTTGGATCTGGGTGTCACACTCACGGAAGTAACAGGGATTTGTGTGAGGCGTCTCACGCTGGTGTTGGTGCAGCTCAGGGGAGAACTGAGCGATCCCTTGGGCTCGGAGGAGCTCCTCAGCCCGGGGAGGTGGCTGGGACGTGGGCAGGCTTTGCAGTGCCCACCTGCCCACCTTGGGAGCCTTGCCAGGGCGCGGAGCTGCCATCCTCTATTTGTAGCAGTTCACATCAATTTTCCTTTGAATTTCCTGTGCGATCACTTTGTCTGACATGAAGACAGCTGTCTAGACATGTCTTTAAAAAAAAAAAAAAAATAGTCTCTCCATCCTGCAGTCTGAGAGGCCAGAGCACAAGTACAGATGGGTAAATACAGGGCATATGAGATTGATTTGGAGCCAATAACGCCGAAGGTAAGTACTTGTGCTCGCCTCTGAAAGAGCTGCAGCTCTGCTGCAGTCCTACATAGCTTTTAGGTCTCGCTGCTGCTTACCTGTTCACTATTGGCGGAACTGGAGCATTCCATTTCCCCGAGAGCCTTAATGGATTTGTTTTTTATAAACAGGCAGCTGTTCCTGGGAGGGGTGCAATTTTTTGTTGGTGTTATTTTGTTTTGTTCTCATATGAAAATATCATCATCCTCCTATTCACTGCAGTCCACTTAAGGAAGAAAGCAGAGCATGTATTGAGCTGGCTGCTTGCCTGATTATTTACAAAGTGCCTGGGAGAGGAGCAGTTCTTAGTATTTTTTTCCCAACAATGGTATTCAGTTTTCTATCTTTGCATTTCTTCAGCTCTCCTAGAAGGCAATAATATTAACTTTCATATTCATATATGTAAGACCTTGCTTTGTCCCTGCAACTTGTTAGCATATGGCTGAGCTTCCTGTCTTTCTCTCATGCAATCCTTCAGTGACAAGAGTTCATTCTTCTAGAGCTCTGCCTCCTCGGAAATCTCCCCTAGATCATCAGCAGCAAGTAATTTACAAGCAACTTTTCCCTCTTGTTTTGCCTTGGAGTAAATAGAAAAGCCCCAAACATCATAACGTAACATTCCGACAGAATAAGAATAGAAGAGCAGAAAGTACAACACATGGCAGCCAACAGAGATTTGTCCCCTCAGCTTCCACACCTCTCCTGTAGTTGTATCAGCATCAACATTGGGGCCTACCAATTTTACGATAGGCATATATCAGGGCAAATGAAGAGCCCCACAGACCAGAAATTGCCTGGAGGACATGAAGAAAAATCCTTGTTGGATCACTGTGGGCTGAATCACGTCACAACTGCCATTCAGCTGGGAGTCTGCTCCAAAGGAATGGACATCTGATGGGGGCAGAGGCAGGCAAGAGGCGTTCCTGTACTACAGGTGGGTGCTGAACAGAGAGTAGGCAGCTTGCCCGACGCTGTGCAGGAAGTCTGCAGCAATATTGGGAAATTAACCCAGATCTCATCCTGCCTCTTGGCGCAGTCACAAATCGCTCTTCCTCTTTGTTATAATTTAGATTCCCTAGTTTCCTGCTGTTCTCTTAAATGGTTTTCAATAGGAGACTTTGCCCCTCAAGGAGGGAATGAGGCATTGTATAAGCATTTCAGTGTGGAAGTATTTTGTTCTTTATTATTTCACCAAAAACTCACATTTTTTATCCAAATTGATTCTATGTTTTTGTTTTTAAGAACTTTGATAAACATTTTATTGAGTGTTTTAGGTAGCTAAGAGAAAGCCGGTGACCTTTCTGACTATGATAATTGGTTAGAATTGAGTAACTCCTTATGAAAATATCTGCTGTTGACTTTTTAACCCTTTTGAGAAGCAGTTTTTGGAATTTTTCCATTTGGCTTCAGTAGAACTTGATTGATACCGTGATAGTACACTTTCCAACTGAAGTGGTTTCAGCCTGTTTAAAAACAGCCTACATTAGCAAAAGGATTTTTCACATCAAAAGCATTGTTAGAGCAGTGAAATCAGCGCTTATCTATCGCTTTGTCTGATTCCTCAAGGCAGCAGCTTTGAGAAAAATGAGCAAGATGGAATCAGAGTTGAGATTAACATAAAACATTTTGCTGGAATGCAGGTATTTTTAAGATACTACAGGAAAAAATAATAAAAAAAAAAAGTCTAGAATGAATAATTGTTTCCATTAAAGGGACTTCGCTATTTCTATTGGGTAATACTAAGCTCCTTTCCCATTAATGGTAATTTGCCAGAAAAGAAAGGTACATTACATAAATATTTCAAAGTAACCTGGGCAGCAATTTGAAGATATTAAGCTTTCAACTTGACAGCCCCAAGCACCTTGATTCATCTTAACTGCCAGCAAGATCTTAAATGCAAACAAACACTTTACTTGAATAGGACTGACTTCAGAACCAAAATGAGCTTCATTCTACGGGACTGAACAAATATTACAGACCAATCAATGTTTCCTCAAGAAGGTTCATTATCTCCACTGGAAGGAGAGCACATAGGGATGGACAAGTGAAGTAAACCAGAGTCATTTCTCTAAACAAATCCTGGCTTTGCAGCGCACACACAGGCAAACCTGTATTTCATCTGCCCTAATCTCAGAGCAGCTCTGTTTGGATTTGGTCCTGCTTCCCGATGAGCCAGTGCAGCACGCAGGTCTGCACTGTGCGAGGGGAAGGGTAGCAAAGGGCAGTGCCATGGACATGTGAGAGCAGCTGAAAAAGGCAGCACGAGTCACTAAGGCGGCTTTGCCAAGAAGCCAAAACTTGCAAAAAGTTCATGAAAGCCTTTTTGATGACTTTGTTGGTGTTCATGTGAGCACCCATGGGATGGATTTGCTGGAGGACTTGATACCTGTCACCAGGGGACAGTTACTGGAGAGAGGTCAGCTAGTGGCTGCAGGGCAGTACCCAAACTTCCCTTAAAAGTTGGGCTTAGCGTTCATGATGCCGCTTGTCCTGAGGAACATACAGGTTGGAAACATGTTGTTGACCAAGTGTTTTCTTGGTTTGAAAGATTTGTCACTGCAGCATTCAGTTATTGATGTATTTTAGCTGCAGAACTATGCCAATGTATTCTGTAGCAGATGAGTGAAGTCAGAGGAGCTGTGGCCAGCTGTTGGGGGAAGCCAGGCAGTCCTGGGGGAGCAAAGCTGGCAGTGAGACTCTTGCAGGGACCTGGGTTTGTCTGGGCTCAGTGTCTGTCCTGCTGTTTGTTTCTTCTCCTCCCCTGTTCCTCTTGATGCTGCTGCTCAGAAATAAAAAGCAAATTCAGGATGCCACTCTGGGTTTAACAGATGCCAATCACCGAGTCCCTCTCACTTCTGGCATCTTTCTTTGCCTCCTGCCTGTCCTCCTGGCTGTGCCCATGTCTACATTTAGAGTCAGTAGCCCTGTCTTGGGCTTCCTACTTTTATTTTAAACTTTCCAGTTACCATGCCAGAGGGTTCTGTCTGTCTTAGTTGCTCTGAAGTGTTGTTGGATTTCTCACTGTCTCCGTTAGTGGTTTTTTTTTTTTTTTCCCCCCCCATGAAGTGAAGTAGAGAAGTGACTTTTCTTAATTCTCCATCAAGTGCGAGCCTGCTGGAGGAAAGGTGCCGAGCTCCCTGTCACACTAGGGCTCATTTGCTGCTCTCTGTAACTCCAGTAAGTAGGTTATAGTATCACTGTCAAGTCAAAAGTGCCGCGACATCATGGACAGAAACTGGCATGAAGAAATGCTGTAGTGTGTATCTTGTGCCTTGTAATTAGCTCAGAGCCTCATTTTGTACACCTAGTTGACATGCATGCGCTTGTAAAACATGAGCTGCAGTGCTTTGTGGTCACTGCAGTAATCCTGGGGACCGATATATAAACTCTGTATAAACAAATGCCAAGAGACTGTCTCTATCTTTAAGAACTTACAATCTAAATAGAGAAAAAAGGCAAACAAAGGATTATCATCACCAGGGTTGGGTGAAGCTAAGAACAAAACCAAATCTCCTGCATTGCCTTTGCAACGTGTCCCTTCTTGCTCACTCAGATCATCTTGATTTTTTTTTTCCAAGTAAAGGAGATTTCATGCCAGAGGTCTGGCATGCTTCCAGCCTGGATAACTCTGTGTATGTTTACACCGTGTGTTGGAGTAGGGTTTCCTGAGCAATCAGAGGTCTGAGCCAGTCATTGCCCAGGGCACAAAGCCCTGCACGGCCTCCAGACGTATGCCCAGGAGCTGCTGGCTGCCCTGGCTTCACGACCAGGCTGTTAGGAGGGCAGCTGAGCTGCTTCCAGGCTCGGTTTGGTTCACCCTGGGCAGCAAGCTGCAGCTGCAGCAGCACGCCGTGCTGTACTTCTGGCTCACTGGGCTGTGTGGGAAGCCTGGGCTTTGGGCTGTAGGTACCCACCAGTGTGAGCCATGTCCTGTCCTTCCTCGGGTGGGCTCATATCCTCTGTTTCTAGGCGAAGCTATATTTGCATACTGCTGTTTGCCGTTACGTGCTGTTTTGCTTCAGCTCAGAAGTCGCTGGTGGACACTGAGCCTTTGCAGAGCCAGGTGGCAGTTTGAGTGTGTATGAGCCAGAGGGTTTTGGCGGTTAGGAAATACTCAGTGTAAGCTGTTACCTTATAAACATGCAAGCTTTCCCCCGTTCCTATGAGAACAAGGCTCTGTAGCAGGCCCGTCCCCTTCCCAAGGCCACGGGGCTGCTGCTGGTGCCTCACACCAAGCAGAGCTCGAGCACCCTGCCTGGGACTGCCAGCGGCAGTGACACGGCACCCAGCACGTGGGAGGAGGGCAGAGATGGCGTCTGCTGAGCGAGCAACGGCTGCGTGGGACAGCACAAAGCTCTGTCCCTCTTGCTGTCCTTGACGTCATGCCAGAGCTCATTGTCAGTCTTTTAAGTCTGTGTTTTATAAGACAGGTACAAGAGTTGATAGCTGCCTAATTTGGTGATGTCGAGCTCACTGGTTAGTGTTTGTAAAGTGTTGTAGGAAGGCTAGGTGGTACTCTTGAGCTGGATTTTGCCAGTGCTTACCCAAGTGGAAAAGTGCTGTGGAAATCAGTGGAGCCTCTTGCTCTCCAGAGCCAGGTGCTCCTTCCTCTCCGTGCTGCGGGGTGGCAGCAGGGGCTCTGCTGGCCCTGAAGCTGCGGGCATCAGCCAGTCAGGAAAACGCTGAAGCACATGGTTAACTCGAGGCATGGCCTTCTTAAGTCTTACTGCTCGCTTTGCTGCATGGGGACAAACTGAAGTGCATGGTCTGCTGACCCAGAGCTGGAGGGACAGCTCTTTAATTCATAATGTTTTGGCTAAAGCATCAGTGTATTTGAGGAGAGGGATGTTTGGCTCAGGCTGGGCGTCCCGTGCCATCGGAGCAGCCAAGGAACTCAGGAGGTGTGAGTGCCAATGTGCACAGCAGCCCCTGCTCTGCCTCGTGTTGGCTTCTGCAGAAGCCAAAAACATCTCCAGCCCTTATAGGACAGAGTAGGCTACTGTGGTTGCTAATACTTGGTAATATTTGGTATGCTACCAAATATTGCTGATTGTAGTACTTCCCCTCTGGGGTCCTTCACACCGCCGAACCGGGTAGTGTTCCTGGTTTGCTCAGTCATTCCTTTAAAACATCAGTTTCATTCATCAGCATTCCAAAACACTTCAGTGAATTTTGCTGACCAGTAAGTGGTTGGGGATTGCTGCCGAGTGCTTGCAGCTGGGACACGCAGGGTGGACAGCACCTGCTGATGGTGAGGTTCTGGGACTGCACAGCTCACCTGTCAGTAACAGCTGATAAAGGCACAAACCTTCTCTTGGGGGCCCTGAAATAAGCCATCAGCCAGCCCAGGCAGTTGTGGCACCAAGCAGTTCCTGGCTGCTGAAGCCCTGCCAGCACGGCTCTGTGGCTTTCAGGGCCCAGATCTGTATTCCCATCTGGTTCTCTCCTTCGGTGTGTGGAGGGATTGGACTGCACAGCTATTTCAGAGCTCTCTGTACCCTCCTCCCTCAGTCTGTGTAAACACAATCTTTGGTTCGTAGCAGCTTGATTTTTGAAGGGTATATAGCCATTTAGGACAAAAATAGGAACCACTCAAAATCTTTAGATGCCAACATAGCCTTACAGTCTGGCCCTAAATTCCTGTTGAAAATGGGATTTAAGCTTCTATCTCCTTGAAGTGTCCTTAAAAGGTTTACTCCTGGACAAGTTTATGCTCAAATTTGGAAAGTTTGCCATCCATCGTTCATTTGACCATACTAGGTATTTCACCAAGAAGGAATTAATATGGGGAACAATGGGAGATGATTTTGAGGAGAAACAGCGAATAACGTTGCTCAGAGGACAAACTTAAATGAAGTTGAACTGTGAATTCCTAGGAAGATGCTGTTTGTCACAGAGAAAGAAACTGCTATAAAAATGAAAAGATGTTGCAGCTGCTGAGCTATACATTTTGCTTTTAAGTCTCTTGGCTTGGGAGCTTCCTTTCCAGATACTGAAGCTGTGTGCACTGTGCATGTGGCACGGCACGCTGTAAGCTCACATGGTCCCCACTGCAGTTACTGCCAGGACTGCGCTGCTGCGGCGTGGTATGCACAGTCTCACGCAGCCGTGTCAGTCTAACATCCTGTGAAAAGCACTGCAGATTATTGATAATAGGATTAAGGTATCTGAGCATTTAGTTCTGTGTTCATGTGTTTTCAAGTTGTTCCTAAATGGAAGAAAATTTCAGTGTAAGAAAGAGTATACTTGAAAGACTGAACTTCTCAACCCAGCATCAAGAGGGATAAACTGTATTTAAACAATATGTTTAAATAAAGTCTGAATTGATACTGATTCATTCCAGATGAGACTTTGGGATCTGTAAGATGTGTTGGCTTGCTGTACTGTACTCTAAACTTTTTATCAGAAGGAGCCAGCCTCTGTGCTCAGACAGGTATCACAGGACTTTGCCTCGTGAGCACCCAGTGGTGGCCTGGTCCTGCTGGGCTGGGGGGAGCCGTGCTGTGCCTGGAGGGGTCTGCTCTGCTGCTGTGGAGGTGCAGGCAGTGAGGTGGCCCCAATGGGCACTTCCCAGATCTGATACGCTGTTCTGTGATGCATGAAAGCTTCCTTTGCCTCAGTTTCTCTGGGATACAAGAATACCAGTTTCTCAGTGAGTGTTAGGGTGAGAAATATTTGCACCATACAGATGGAAAGTGTTGCGTTCCAACTCATCCAGGATACTTTTTGTCCCTTATCTCAGCATACAGCTTTGTAAAGTTCCCTACTTCAGTCTTCTATCAGTGCATTCTTTTGTTTTATGCTCACTGTATTACTGTAATATTACTGTGCAATGATGTCTGTTCTGTCTGTTTTTGCTTCTGTCTTCCTTAAAAGACCTGGCAGGAAGTCAAGCATATTGCTTTTCTCCTTGGCTTGCCAGTATGCTTCCAAATAGCCAGCAGAAGAAAGCTCTTGAGTGCATGGTCAAGACCTTCCTTATTCAGGGTGGCACGTAAACGTGGTGTAATTTCAAGCATGCTTCTGCATGCTGTTTGAATAGAGGTGATTTTCCCAAATCAGAACAATAAGGGTACCGAGCACACCTTGTTTCCTTTGATAGCTGGGAGTAAGGGCACGCTCTGGATAGAGGTGCTGGCCCTCCTTGTTCCGTTGGTGGAGGTACGTGCTGGGGGCAGCCTGCTGGGAGGGACGCAGAGGGCTCCCTGTGTCCCTGATCTCGGTTCACTTGGGTGGTGGTTTCCCTTTAGCTGCTATTTGGCTGCTGAGCAGCAGCTTGGCTGTCAGCACAGAGCAGGTGGCAGGTCGCTGGGCTGCGGAACGCACGGTTGGAGCAGCTGCTGATACTCTGTGGGGTTGTTGTCATCTTTCTCTTTGCTTTTGTCTTGTTCTGTGGTGTCACACAAAAGGGCCATGTGTATATATGTGTAGGTATGTGTATATATACACGCATGCTTACATCAGATTTTGTTCCCTCATCACGGTGAAGGACACAGAGTAAAACTTTAGACTAAGAGGTGACCAGCTGCACACTGAGGCTTTCGGCAGAGGAAACCAAAGTCTTCTCCAGTTGTGAGAGTGTTTAATTGCTCTTGGCATATTTCACTGATTTCAGGGCCCATGGGGACCGCTGTGATTCTTTTGCCTGCACACCTGCATGTTGCAGCCTGTGGCATTTCAACCAGTGTTTTCCTGCACTGCAGCCATTAACATGGGGCTGAGCCAGAACATATCTCAGAGAATAACATCCAGGCTCGATTTAAATTTCTTTTATCTAAAGGGACCTCATACAGTTACAGGCAAAATAATTTCTAATGTATAGATATGCATGGGACCCTTGGAGTACTTCAGCTTGAAAGACGTCAGGTGAGAGCCCAGCTGCCATGGGTGCTGCTTTTTTGGTCCCGTTGTCAGACTTCCAGGCAGTATTCACATAAACTTCTTTCCTGGTTGTTTTAGATCTGGTTTCATCATCTTTCCTTTTGTACTTGGCATCATTCCCCAAAACCTTATTTGCTGTCTGCATTAGCTGAGAAACTTTTTATAAAACCTTGGCTGTCTTTGCCATTGTCTGCTCACTTGCATTGTTTGGGTAATGAGGATCTCAGGTAACGCTGGGCTTAATGTGGGCTTTCATTTGACAGTTTCTCAAGGTTTTGCAACCTTGAGACGTTTCTTGCTTTTTAAAGAAATTTATTTGTCACATCAGGCTTCATAATCATGCACTTCTCATGTAAAGGCTTTAGTCATTTCCACTCTCTTGGGTTCCCCCTGTAGGCTTCCACAGTTTGGTCATATTTTCTGACAATTTGCACTTTTCTGAAGAATCAAACCCAGCAACTCTGGGCCCTGCAACACTTTGCATTTTAATTTCATTGCATTTTTCACACCTTTTGAAATTTTTTATCTTGTGTGTCTAGATTAGGACCCTAGGTGAAGACCTGTTGTGATTTCTGCTTCTGTTTTGCCATAGCTTCTTGCATGGCAAGGCCACATCCTGGGCCTGCCGTGCGCTCTGCCTGGAGCTGGCACGACCTGCACCTGCCCAGAGCTGCGAGGCATCTCTGACCTCGTCCTGCGAGGCTTACTGAATCGATGGGAAGGCTCCCATTGATTTTGTTGAGCTCTGAATCAGGATTTAACCTTAGGCAAACACTCTACTGCCAAGCATTTTAAGATACTTAAATAAAAAAAGAGGTGTGGCAGCTGGAGCAGCTAAAACCGACAAGTGATGTGCGGGTGTTTGCGTGTGTCCGTGGGGATATCAGTTCTGGTTTTTGTATTCATAATATGTGTGGTTGTTAGGAAGAAACTACCAAGCAGGAGACTGGTTTTAGCAAGACGTGTACAGTGAACACCTGTGAGACTTGAGTGAAAATCCTGAACTGTCACCAAGAGCAAAGCCCCGCTTGGCTGGGAGCGGAGCTCGGGGAGCACAGAGCCCTCCGAGTCCCCAGTCAAGTTGTCTGACATCAGTGACCTTTCCTGAAAGCTGGAACAAGAGATCCACAGCATGTGTATCTGTCTGTGTTTATAAAAGCGGAGTCCCATTTTGAAACTGTGAACTCATCATTGTGCTTTCCTGGAATACATTAATTTTCTTCTGAGTATGTGCTGCAAGAAAGACCTTGGCTTGCTGTGACAAGCGTAAGAGCCATTACTTCTCCAGAAACACGAGACCTCTCTGGGTGCCACAACCCAACGCAGTGCTGTGAATGCCAAGATCTGTGTTCTGTTTCCCAACAACCTGAAGGACCGTAGAAACAAAGAGCAAAGTTTGCAAGAGGCAGATGGTTGAGAGGCAACTCACAAACTTAAGAAACTGCTTTCCCAGAGAGGAATCAGCTCAGGGTCTTCCTTCCTAGTGTACTGTTAGAGCAAATCTTACAATTTCTGTGAGCTCATTAGGAGGTAGCAGCCTTGCCTGACCGTCTCGTAGAGGATCAGTTGAAGTCCAAGCAATTGCAATGTATGGACTTGTGAAATCTCTGTTTTCGTGCTTTCCTCTGCAAGGTAAGCACTCTGTCACGCCTCCAGACATTGCAAATAGAGCATGGGCCTGTATTGAATATGTAATATTATTCTGATCCTTTGATCTTGCAGCACACCGCAAACCTCCAAGCCTCAACAAGCCCATCTGAAGTGGGGGAAATGTTTGTAATCCTCCCTTGACAGGTCTGGAAACTGAGGCATGGAGGTTTGCCTGCCCTGTAGCCGCACAGCGGTCAGCGGCAAGCTGAGGCTGTGCTCCAGTCGTGCATGGGACCAGGCTTTCAGCATGAATCATTTGGCTCCCAGTGACCAACACTTCTCACTCTGCCCTGTCTCTTCCCAGTGCTCACTTTGTCCGTGCTCAGCTCAGCAGTTACTGGGATGGGAGGGAGAGCCCGAGGGACGGCGGTGTTGGAGCTGCAGTGGAAGCCTGCTGCGTGCTCGCCTGCATCTCCTGCTGCATCCAAGCCTCTGTGAAGAGCCATCAGCCTCCCCTGCTTCGTGCTTTCTGCAGGGAAGAATACGTTGAAAATATACTGTGAGATATTCTCTCTCTTCTTCACACATGCCCTCAAATCAGCCACCTGCATTCTTTTTAGCAGAAGCAGGATTTTAGAGTGGGAAACAGCTTCAAGTCTTAGAGTGGGCCTCACGGTTTGATTCTTTGCTTTTATTGTGATAAATTTAAAAAACCACTCAAAGTTCTGGGTAAGATATAATAAAATGTCCTGTCTTACTGCATGATATACTCAAAAATGCACTTTCGCCCTAAAATCACAATTGTACAGATGTCCAAGCAAAGGGGAGAAAAGATAGCCAGGCTCTAACTATGCTGTACATTTTTAAAGGCAGGGCCAAGTAATTTCCTTCTGAATGTAACAAACAAGTTATTGGCCTTTCATAAAGGCACCATCAGGTAGGGGAAGCTTTTGGCTGCAGAGGAGCCCATTGAATGTGGAATGTGAGAGCAGGAGGAGGTGGGATGGCAGACGGCGTTCCAGGAGAATGGCAGAGACACAACACAGAGTGAATGGAAACTTTCTGAAGTCTCTCATAATGGTTTCCTCTTGAAAGCACTCAGCCCACAAACCAGCTTTAAATAGTTGCAATCTGATTTGCTGAAATTAAATTAAAGTAGGATTTTGAAGAAATTGAGACATTTAAGTTGGCTGATAGCTTTTAAACCGGGAAGCTGAGTGCGTGGGGAAGATCCATGCAGCAGATTCATAGGCTGGGTATCAAGTGGACTGTTTTGGGGCCAAGAAATGGCAATCTGCCTTTGTGAATTAGGACTGAAGCAGATGAGTGCACGCAGACCCTAGGAGGGAAGGGCGTTCTCTGAAGCCAGGCTGGAAGGCTTAGCAACACATGCAGCAGTGTATGGGGGGATCTCTGTGCCACCAACACCTGAAGCTGGAGGTAGCAGGAGAGGGCTGCAGGGAACCTGAGGGGATCAGAAACATACAACAGGATTTGGGGGCAAACCTTGGAGTAAACCCTGTCAACCTTGCATCTTACTTTCAAAGAATTTTGTAATCCTACTTTTGCTTAAGAGCTGGCAACGTTGAGAGAGAGAAAAATATCTCTAGGCTGAAGTGACTGGTTTTGTTCCCATTGCCTGAGAAGTGGAGTGTCTTTGGCAAGTTTTTTTTTTTTTTTTTGCACCAGATGAGGACAGCTGGGTATTAAGTGCTGTTCCCAGCTGTGCCACCAACGTGCTTGTGTAAGAGTTGCTGTGCCTCCTCGTGCCTCTGTACCTCCTACCCCACTTTGTGTGGGGGTTTTGGCTGTAAATTCTCCTGGACAGGGATTGTCTCTTGGTGGGGGGATTATCTGCAGCACAGTTAACCCTGCAGCAGTTAACTCTTTTCAAGTGAGCTGTAGAGCCAGAGTGACAGAGGGATGGTTCATACAAGATAATGTCATGTTGTTTGCTCCTATGTAGGGCGGCTAGCCCCTCCTAAAAGCACGCACCAGACTCTAAGCTTCTCTGTATGAACGATACCTGGGGTGAGGACAACACTCCCATTATCAGCCGAGTTAACTCAGTGGTGGAAACAAGTCCTAAGTAACTGTGCAGCCTCTAACATGTTCCATCTCCAATCTACTCTGAGGCCACTAGATGTTTCTGAAGTGAAAGCAGCTTTAATTGAAGCTATCCCCAGTGTTTGTGTCCCCTAAAGATTGATGTTCTCGTCTGAGCAAACTGTTCAGCTCTCATGGTCTTCTACAGAAGGATGTAAAACATTTCCCATCTTCTCTGAGTTGAGCTGAAACAGTATTCTTATGCTCTGGTGTGGGTTTTGGGGCAGGAGCAGGATAAATCCCTCTAATTGTGCCATTTGGTAGATACAGCTTTGTTTATTTTTTAAGCTGGCACAGAAATGCAGGATAAGCTGAGCTGACCGCAAGCCATTAAGCATTATGACTTGAATTGAATACTGAACAGTATTGTTAAAGTGTAAAGGGAAACTCTGGAATAAATTAACAGGTCATATAATATCTCACATTTCCCAGAAATGTAACAGCAGCTACTCATCTCTTTTCAACTACTTTCCCAACTAAGGGTGAGATATTTCTGCTCTAACTCAGGGCATGCAGAAATCAGACATTTACATTTGAGCTGGTCAGAACTGGAGCCGAGCTCCTCTTGCAGCTGATGAGGAGAAATGAAAACCTCCAGAGGGTGATTCTGCTTATCCCAAGACAGCCATCTAGGAGGAGCTGCTCTCAGAAGGTGCCTGTTTCTCTCTGCTGAAGGAGTTTATGTCACCACCCTCTCCTCCCAGGTATGGGTGATTCTCACTTTAAACTCTCATCAGCCTGAGGTGCTGGTGTATGTACAGCTCTGTACTGCTGTGACTGAAACAGGCTGGAGCTTATCACCATTCCCTTGCACCACTGGAATATTTGGGAGAGAGAACGTATTTGGTAATTACAGACTTCTGTTTGCCATTGGCAGACGGCTGGGCTCGTGCTGCGCTCGGCTGATGTGATTCATTCATAAGCCATGTCATTAGTTCTCCTTGTGTGAGGAATTCTGCACTTTAAAAGAATTCATGTTGTGCACTGAAAAAAGTGGACACAGGTATGTCTCTGTGAGGGGACACACTTGTGCATTTTTTCTAACAGGCTTCTACAGATGTGAGAGCAACGTAGCTCTGGCCTTGCCTACAAGGGGTGACTGTGGGACCTGGCTCCACATCGATTAAAGATGGGCTTGGGAGCTGTAATACACATTCTTCAGAATATGTCACTGTACTGTGTTATGGAAGCCTTCTTTTGTAGCTGGACCCGATGCACTAGACATGCCTTCTTGTTTCTAGGTTTCTTTGAGCTGGCTTAGGAAAGGTTTACCTTTGCGTTCCGGAGCACTTGCCTCTCGTTCATACTTTCCCTGACATTTCTAGGAGGCAGCAAGCAAGCTGCACTGAGTCTGGAACCTCTCCTTGTCAGGACGCTGTCTGTTACAAATTCACATTCATATATGTAATCCCAGAAACTTGGGCTGGAAGACTGGAGCTCTTCAGAGTAGGAACTTCCAGGATTAGGCCCTAAAAATATAAGTTATTATACCAAATAATACATATTACTGCTTAAAATAGCACAGTTATAGAACAGTGGCTGGCATCCAAAGTTTGACATCCATATTTCTGTTGCCAGGATATTTTCCCACTAAAAGTGAATTAAAAACATAGAAATCGATGTCTATTTAGACTGTTCATTATTATTGCTTCATTAAGTATAAACAATTTGTCAACACATAACAGACACTTGGAGAGGCTATTTCCTTGCAATAACACAAATCCAAAATTCTCCTGGCTGTTTCCTAACCTGGCGCTCACAACCTTGGATCCAACTGCATAACTCAGAAGTTTTGAAACTAGCCTTCTGAGCTGGGCTTTGGGTAAAGTTTCTCAGCAGTATATAATTATTCCCATTATACCTGTCGTCAGTGATTCATTGACCGCTGAGGCATACATATGAGCTATTTTTCTCTTTATGACTTTTTGGGGGGATGATTCACCAGTTATAAGTGTACATTATCATATGACTAAAAAAAAAGACAAATGGAGTGAAGTGCCACTGAGATTTTCCATATTAAAACAAAAAAAGAGTTTGGTCAATAAAATAATGATGCTCCTCCCACGTAAGGCCGGGAAGCATGTGTGAAGCTTCAAAACAGCCAGAATCCATACAGCTTTACTTTGGTTTTACACTTATTGAAAATCAATGGAATTATATGATGGAATCATTGGAGTAATAAAATAAGTACGGCTGGGAAAAGGTAGGAGTGCATTAGCTTCTCTTCTGTGTGGCTTTGCCTCTCTTTGCTAGGATGTTGGTCCATCCTTGTGGCCCACTAGCCCAGGGCCACACGTGCCAGGGGAGAGCTCTTTCCTCGCCATGAACAGAAGAAGCAGGCTGGGTCACACCGCATGGCCATGCTGGCAGGGATGCTCCTGGCACATCTCTGCTGCTGGGACTGGCTCCAGGAGAGGGGACAGATCCAAGTCATTGGCTCCGGTCAAGGAACATCGCTTCTGGGAAACAGTGGGCACCTCTGGGAAGTGAAGTCACCAGGGTCAGCGGCTGGTGAGTGCCCAAGCAGTCCCAAGCCAACCTTGACTTCAGTTGCTTTGAATGAATTGTGTAACCCATAGGTTGACAGGAAGGTGGGTGGCAAGGAGCATTTAAGGTGCTAACTGAAAGATAGGAACATAAAAACCTTTTCCAGTGCAAAATCTGGTCTGCAGAGTGAGATGGTCTGTTGAGCAACAGAGAAAATAGATTTATGTGTCGCTGTTAGCTTCTGTGAACAAGCCAAATTGCTCTGGCACAGAACACATGATATTTATTCACAAAAATGTGGAATTAATTGCTATCATCCCCATTTTCTAATGGGAACATATTTTATTTTTTGGTTACAATAGTCTCGAGCCTCAGTCATTGTCAGGCAGGGGCCTGCCCCGCCGGGAGGGCCCGGCAGGAAGCGGCGGTGGGGCAGGGAGCTCCGTCCTGCAGCCGCCTCTGGATGGAGGCAGCTCGCTTACGTCCTTGTGGAGGTCACATTTATACCCTAAAACACAGGTCTAACATTAGCTTGCCACTAAGAAAATAACTGCCCAGACATTTCGCTTGTGTCACCGGTTGCTTCATTTAATTGATTTTCCTCTTCTCTCTGGCTTTTCTTTTAAAACCAAAGGAGGCAAATTCTCACCTTTCTACCTCTCTATCTGTATCCATCTTCATGGCTGACCTGAAAATGAACTGTGGGTTTCGTTTGCCTTAGATCCACAGTTTGTTCACCCAGGTTCTTGCCAACACTGTCCCCCAGCCTTCTGAGACCTTCCAGCCCTCTCCTTCCCACTGTCCCCTTGGCAACCCTATGGGCGGCGTTGGCTGGGCTCCGTGTCCACGTCCCCGTGCTTGCTGCCTGGCGTGGTGCTGCCAGCGTGTGTTGGTGCTTGGCATGCACAGCCAGCAGCACCGAGCTCTGCCCTACTTCCATGTTCCCAGTGGATCTTTTAGGACATCACTTACCTATGCTTTCAACTCTTCATGTTTTCCTGGGTTATCTGCTCCTTCAATTTCCCTGGCTAATGAAGAATTGACTGTGTCCTCACAGTTCTTTCATACATGTGCAGAAGAAAGAGATTTTTATCTACAGAGAGGGAGAGATCGCAGATATATGAATTATGTGAGGGGTGAGGAGGTCATTCTGATGCAATTCCATGGAAACAAGCAATTACATTTATAGGCATGGCTGAGTAAGGTAATTTGGAGCACAGCTGGCCAGTAGCAGGGATTTTCTACTCTCTAATCATTGCCATGGACCCACAGGCTGGAGGAAAGCCCAAGTTGCAAGGGTCACTTGCAGGCCAATAAAAGAATATATGTTGGCTGGGAACACCAGACTCAACAATTTCAAAAACATGTTTTTCTTCATCTTGTTGAAACACAAGATTACACTGAGTCATCACTTATATGGTTGGACTCTTATGATCTCACAACTGCAAACCTTTTCCTTTCTTCCTCCTCCCCTTCTTTTTTTTTTTTTTTTTTCTCTGAATAGCCATTTCTTAAACATATGGTTTTTTTCCTGGCTGGGGATTTCCACTCAGCTTTTTTGTGGTAGATAACCCAAAGCCTAAAGGGTTCTCGGAGCAGGGTTGGGGAGGTCTTAGTCAATAGAGCAGGAAAGAAATCATGACTCTTCCCCTGCATTGACTAGGTGGCTCAGATTTCCAGCTGGTGTAAATTATCCCGGCCCATGGATCTGTTCAGCTGGTATTTGCAGTTTCTTTTGGAAATGTGGAGGAGTAAGGAGATGCTGAGGGAACTGTTCAGTATTTGTGAGGATGTTCCCATGGCCAGAGCAGTCTCTTGATCTTGGCTCATGGAAGGGATGGTGCTACAGTGCCTTGTCCATTCGAGCGAGCGCTGCATTAAAGGTCATGAAAAGTCTGGATTTGTCTGCGTGTGCTTTCCAAGCCTGTTTTAGCCATCTCTTAGAGCTCTGACTCTAGCCTGTAGGACCAATAAGCTTTCTTGCTACTGCAACACTTCAGGCTGGGCAAAGCTGTCCTAGTTACCTAGATTACCTTTCTTGTTTCTGAAGGATTTCCATTTTGTTTATCACAGCGATCTACTGTTCCTCGCCCCTTTCCAGGCAGAAATTCTGTCACCTTCTCTCTACTTGCATGGTGAAATACTGCTGCACAAGTTGCTGCTTCACCCTCTCATCCCAAATTCATTACTTCAACTAATCTTCATTATACAATGCTATTATTACATTTACTGTAGCGTATGGAAGGTTTAAAATGTAGATAGGCAAAACAGAGTAAAACAATTTGTTCTGCCCCAGTGATCTTCTTGGTTGCTAGAGACTGCTTTAGCAACATCCAGCTCCATTTACTCATCAGTTAAGCCAAATCCTTGTCGTTTAATAGCATTGTGTAAATACTTCCCTGAAATGAGCTCTGCTATCTGATGTCATACTGTGTTGTACGACTTTAATTGATACAGTTAAAATGCAGCCAAGATTTGCATGATTTTTTCTTGTGACATGTCCTTTGCTAGGATATTCAAATTGCTATTATATAATGATGAGTAATTCCTTAACTGAAGTCCAGCAGTGAAATGTCAGCTTTGTATCCCGTTCTTTTGAAGTATAAAATATCATTATTTCATTTCCATAATTTTGTTCATCTTTTGTCTCTGCTTGATCCTCCTGCAGTTATTGGCAGCATCTGCAGCAGTATCTTTTTTTTTTTTTTGTATATTCATCAAGAATTGAGTCATTGAGTCTTAAGTATAACAACTGGATTGGAGCTGTCAGCTGATGGCTTACCTGTCAGGCATGTCCTCAGCACAGTGCTCGTATCACCGTGACAAAGATTTGGTTGAGATCTGGTGGCAGAAGCTCTGTCTTTAGGGATCTCCATGCTCTCTCAAGCTCCACAAAGGTTCTAATTTCTCGTTGGTCGTAGGTACTGATCTCTCTTGAAGCAATTATAATCTGAAGGATATCTTTTGGCTGGGAGCAGGGGAGGCCAGCAGGTAGTTCATGTGGAATGTAAAGCTCCTTGGAGTGGCTCATGAGTGGCACCTGAAGTGCGTTCCTGATGCGTTTTGTAGGCTTGGTCTCTTTTTAATTGCTCTTCCTTAGGCGTGAGTTCAGCCCTTTGTTCCAGGTCAGCTCAGAAGCTAATCGGATTCTCAATTATCAGCTTGTACTTTGGCTGGAGAACTCCTTTTGTTTCGTTTTGGCTTTTCACGAGACAGGCTGTCTTTACATTCTGCTTTTCTCATTTATAATTTAGCATACTGCGGCTCTGCTTCACCTCTGTTTGCTGCTGTAGAATCCTTTTGTTGTCACTGTCTGGCTGGCCTGCCCCCTGCTCTGTTGTATTCATGTACAAGATGCTCATTAAAGAGGTACGTTAGAAAATCCAAAATGCATCTCTGAAGTTGTGCATTCAGCCGGCCTTTTTGCACATTGCCCCACAACAGGTGAATCTGTTAGGCTGCTGTGTTTCTTTTCACTGGGATTAATTACAGAGTGAGAAGGTATGCTTTATGGCAGTGAAGCGGAAGAGCAAAATCTTTGTTTTTAAGCTACCTAATCTCAGGGTCTGCAGGAGAGGTCCATCAGGAGATACAGTGTCTCATCAAACTTTTTGTGTGTTTCAATTAAAACCTTTCCATGGGGCTCTGAAACTTTGTTGGTTATTCAGTAAACAGAACTTGTGCTGAATAAAAACCCTAGACTAGAACAGCCCCTGCTTAGCACGGCCGGTACCCAGATTCCTCCTGAAAAGGGGAGCTCATCTCATAAAAGCTGTAGTGTATATGGTGTCAGAGAGTATACAATGTGGGCAGGAAAGTCAGTGAAAGTAGGGTATGCCTAATGAGTTATTAGTAAAAGCCTAGTCTGATATATGGAAAAGAGCTAAGCCACTATAGCTATTTCACCAGTGCAGATCATGTCTGAATGACGTGGAAGTGGTGGATGCCCTTGGGTGCCAGTGTCACACCGAGTGCCGGATAGCGTAACGAGGACTGTGTGATCGTGCAGGTGTGGAACAGGAACAGCAGTGTTCAGATCAGGGAAGAAGAGGAGGGTGAGAGGGGTGGGATAACAATGTTTAAGAGTGTAATTTAGGAAATAAAGTGGAGAAATTGATTATACAAAGCAAACTTCGGAAGAAGCAAATGGCAATGGTTGCAGTGCCTGAACGTCACAAGGTCTGGTTGTTGTGATGGGTGGGCTGGTGAGCGGGACTGCCGGGGTGCAGCCCCAGGTGTTGTGGGGAGAGAATCGGGAAGGTAAAAGTGAGAGAACTCCTGGGTTGAGATGAAGACAGTTGACTAGGTAAGGACGTTGTTCTGTGCTGCCTCGCTTCTTTGTGCCCCTCAGCCCCTTGATGTTTTAATGCCTCTGTTCTTCATCTGCAAAGTGAGGATCCAGTATTGCCTTCAGCAAGATGTGGATTGTCTTAAATTATGAATGTCTGTAAAGCACTTTGAAATCCTTGGATAGCTCTTGTTGCAGAGATACGCGGTATTATCCACACTATCGTTGCCGTGCTTGTTTGGGAAGTGTACGATGGTTTTATTTGCAGCTGTGGTCCCGGCTGAACGCTGCAGTTGGATGCTGAGGGAGAGGTGTTCCATTAAGCTGTGTGTGGAGAGCTTGGCTGCCTTTAAATACGAGAGCTGCAGGAGTAATGAGAAAGAAGGCTGCAGGATAGAGAGATGAATACTGGATGCAGCTTTTGCTTTATTCTTCTCTTTTTTTTTTTCATCATGAATCTGGCCAACTGGAAATAAGAAATTATGCTTGTATCTATTAGAAAAGCATGACTGGAATGTAAGATTTATTGGCATCAATGTGAGGAAGCGATTTCAGAAAGAGCTCTGAAAATAAATACGTGTTGGGGTTTAACTTATTCTGAACTCTTCTTCTACAAGAACTAATGAGCAGAGTTGTGCCAATTATTCATTAACCTTTCTCCTCCTGTGCCTCCTTTAACAAAGGCTCTTAAACACTCCTTTAGGCTGACACATGGTGCTGGTACAACTGTAGGGTGGGGATTTTAATACTCAGCTTACCACTGGACTGGGACACTGGGACCACTTGACAGCTCCAGTAAGACCCGGGCATCAGTGGCTCTTGTGCTTTCCTTGCATGGCGAGGACTGAGCTCCTACACGATGCAATGTGATGGAATGCTGGAATTAAAGAGTTCCAGGGGAACCCAGGCCGATGTTCAAGAATGAAGCAGGGAATATCTGTGTTTGTATCAGTGTGTTTCACTGCCAGGGCTAGATGCAGCTCCCCATGCAGTGGTGGGCACTGTGCTGAGCCCACAGGAATTCCTGTGCTTGCAGAGCTGAGTGTACCCCGGCCCTGACAGCTCCCTGTGCTGTGAAGAGAGCTCAGGCCTTCAGGATGGTGATGGTCCCAGATGAGGACAGTGCCTTTGCAGTAGCACTGTGGAATCATCCCACAGGGCCAGATGCAACTGTGCAGTGTTTGGGAAGGAGCTGAGTGGTCCCCTCATGTGCCTTTCTGTATTTCTCCTCCCTGGGACCATCCTGGGGCCTGGACAGCGAAGGCAGGGCCTGCAAGCACGCTACTCCTTCCTGTGTTCTGCTCACGTGAATTCTGCAGATACCTTCATCCCTGGCAAGGCAGGACGGTGGAGGTGAGATGGTCCAAAACGAAGCGGGGAGCAGCAGGAGTTAGCATGGCTTTCACGGGCAACTGCATAAATGCTGTGCCGTCAATTCTCATCCCAGTGTGTGGATTGAGCTTTCTCATCACATTATCAAAATCAGATCGGTGGTGATGAGCAGTGATTTAACAGGGTTGTGAATGGAGGTGATTCTCACCTCCTTTTGCTTCTCTTGATCCTCTAGATTTAGCGAAAAGCCTGGCAGATGATGTCTGGGGTTCCTTGCTCCCCACAGAGCTCAGCTGCAGCAAGCAGGGCTCAGCTGTGTGTGTGTGAGGACTTTGAGGCCGGACACCTTCTCTTGAAACCTTTGAGATGCCCAGGAAGTCATAACTTGGAAGTCATTACGAATGGATCATTAGATAAACCATGTTTATGTGTGAGATAGCCAGCTTGGCACTAGCTCCTCATTCATGCACAGCTGAGGCTTAACACTGCTCAAGGAGATCAATGTGTAATGATGCTTTTCCACTTCGTTCCAAGGAATGTTTCTGCTGCCCCTCCTTTTCCCCTGCCTCTGTTAGCTCTGGTTAAATGCAGCGGAGGAGGTTTACTCACAGACCTTATTCTGCTTTCTTGCAGTTTTGTTATTAGTGCAGACTCACTTTCCCAAGGAATGGCAACTCGGTCTGGTTCTCAAAGCATTTTTGTAGGACTGAGCTGAGTATAAAGCTTAATGGGATATGGACAGTGTTACACAGAACGAAGCTCTCGTGCTGTGCGCCGAAGATTTACAATTATTTTAATTTAACCCAAATGAAAATGTTACGAGCCAAGTTATTTTGCAGACATCTTTTCTGGCTGGTTATTTGATTCCTTACACTTCATATGGAAGATTTAAGTTGAGGTTTGGCCGCTGTGTTCATGTGTCCAAGTGTATTTTGGGGGTTGTTTTTTCAAACCAGGCCTTCTCAGTTTTTGCAGGTGCAGTTTTTTTTTGTTGTTGCAACTAACTTTGCCCTCAAATTGACATTTGGAGAGGGGAAAGCGGGAACTAACCGTGGGCACCCCAACACGTGAACCGTTTCTGCAAGGCTCTTTGCAGCAACGGCAAGAATCGGGCCAGCTGTGTCCTCTGGCTGGAGCTTTGCTATCAATCTTTGTGGTTTGCTTCTCTGAAGCAGGCAGTGTGCTGACATGGGCCTGGCCTGCGAGCTGGGAAGCCGAGCGCTGCCGTGGCCCAGGCCCAAGGCTGGCAGCATGAGAGGCTGCTGGGCAGCACGAGCTGCTCTGGGCAAGAGTGCCCATCTGCATTTGTTAATGCAGAGCTGCTTTTTGCCATTCGGGGGGAGAAATGGTTGCTGCTTGGTCCCCTCAGAGTGCCTTTGAGATTGCTCACTGAAATGACTTCCAGGAAGCAAACCTGAGGCTGCTCAGTGCCGGTGACATAGGGAAGGGCCATCGTGCCCCTCCCAGCTCTGTGCCAGCATGCACAGGTGGCTGGAACATCAGTTGTTACTGTGGGCTTGTGTTATAAAGCTGTTTTCTAAGACATTGGAGATGGAGAAACTCTGGGTAGAAATTTTCTGTGTATGTGACCTTGGCACTGCAGTAGCTGAGCCGGCAGCGGGCTCCGGCGGGCGCCGGGTGACCGGGAATTGGGTCCTGGAGCCGCCCCAGCCTCTGCAGGTAGCTCACCTCGGTGGAGGGGGCTCTCCTGTTAGCTGCAGCAGCACTGGGATTTGTTTAACAAGCTCAGCTGCTACAGCCCCTCCCTGAAATGTTCTCCCTCTTCATATTTTAAATTCCAGCGTTCTTTTGTGGAAATTAGCAGTGCGACGTGGAGATGGTCTAATTGCATAGCACTTTGGTTGAGCTAGAATCAACATTTCTTTAACCTATTATTAAGCTTATCATAAAGATTTATGTATTTTATTGAGGTCACCTTGTTAGCATGATGTGTGCTTGGTTTTGATTCCTATGGAGGTGCTCAGAAGATGCTAACACACTGCATTGAAGGAAAGAATGAAGATGCTGATATGAAGCCCAAGAATTTTAAGTCTGTTAAAAGTGTAACTATAAAACCTTGGTTGCTGAACCATCTGCTTTTAATCTTCCCATTGCTATGCAATCTTCTGGGGACTTGGACTTGGCAACAGATTTCTAAATTGCTAAATTAATCTTGTCAGCTTCAGGAAGCACCAGAAAACCCCTGGGAGACAGATTCTGTGCTCAGTTCCACCTGTGTGAACTCACCGCCCTCAGCTCGCGCTGTGACTCTACATCTTCTCTGGTAGAGCTGTGTAAGCAAATATCTGGGCACACGGATGTGCGAGCTGGAATCTAGCTGGATTACTTGTCCAGAGATTCTTATGCAAAAATGGCCCAGGAATGGTTGAAACATATTCTGCTTTATCATCAGGCGGTCTCAAATATCCATGAGGGTATTGAATAAAAATGCTTCGTGACACAGCAGTGCCATGGCATTGACAGCAGCACTTTTTTTTGGTGGAGCCACTGCTCTGTGTGCAGATGATACATCCTCACTGCATCCCTGTTCTGTCAGCGAGAGCTGTCAGTGTGTGTGAGGGCTGGCCAAAACAGCCACAGCAAGAGCTGTAAGCACAGAGTCTGCTCCTAAAAAAAGTACCACAAACTTAATCCTGCTTCAGGTTCCCTCTGTTAGATGGCAAGGCAGAGCTGGAAGCTGTCAGACACCGCTTAGCTTCAGGAAATAACCATGTAGAAACAATGATTTCTTAATGTGCGTGTCCAACAGCATGACAAGCACTCGAGAAATAATATGACTGAGACTGCTGTTGCTGCTGGAGGCTTTGCTGCTATTTCACTGTACCAAAAGGTGCCACTCGGCGTTTCTGGCCTTCCCCTTGCAAGGAACAAGCACTGCAACTCAGCAGATCCCACTGAGCCATGTGCCAATGCGGTGGTGAAGCCAAGGAGCCCTCGTGCCCAGCTCTGCCCCGGGGAGCAGCCTGGCACCTCCCACAGCAGCTGAAGGGCTTTATTTGAAAGCAGTGCTTTCTGCAGACCCGCTCCGTGACTGCGCCTTGTTTTGCTGCAGAGCATCTCCTTGGCACATTTTCAGGCTCCACGTGGTCTCGAAAGATGTAAGAGACCTGCACATCTCCCTGGGGCTGGCACTAAGATGTAAGAGACCTGCACATCCCCCTGGGGCTGGCACTCTCCTGGTATGTGCTGAGCACGCTGTTCCTGCCAGGCTGGGGCCCTTTGCAGCTCTGCCTTAGAGGAGCTATGGTGGAGCCCCAGCAGCACAAAGTAGAATTTCCACATTGTTTTCCTTTTTTAATTCTCAGGGAAAAGCCTTTAGAAAAATCCTGTCAGTCTCAGTTGTGAAATCTGACATGCAGCCTAAAAATAGCATTTCGGCGAGAGCTGCGAGTGTCTGAAATGAATTGACTGGAGGAGCAGAAGTTGGCAAATCCACACCGCTCAGCATTTCCAAAACTAATTTTCCACATCAGGTCTCCTCTTCCTTTTCCCCATGCTGTTTAAACAGGAATGTAAAAAGAAACTGTTAAGGAAACCCACATATGTAATTGTTAGGGGAGGAAGAAAGTTTTGTGGCTGTGAAACAGGAGAAGAGCCAGATTGCTGTTCCTGCTCCTTCTCCTGCCACAGGCTTAAGGGACCTTGGCAAGCCGACGTCTCGCAGGCCATTGGCTTACGCTGGCTGTTGGCTCCCTGGACACGCAGTGTGGGACAGGTCAGAGGGATGCTTTCAGAAGTGGTGAGCTGCCAGACTTCCACTGAGATGCTCAAAACAAGGAGATGGGTTTTTCAGCTCTGCTGCTGAGCTCTCCTTCATCGTGATGAGGGCTGGATGGCGGCAGGCGCTGGCGGGGCTGGGGTCTTGCACATCAGCAGAGCATCTGTCCTTCGTGTCCCAGATTTCCTCATTGGCAGGATATTCAATCCTGAAGTCAACAGTGAGTTCCTGTCCAAAAAAAAAAAGCCTTTGCCCAGACAAGTGGGGAAATAGTAAGGCTCCTGGACTGTACAGTCCTCCCATTATATCCTATTTCTCAAGAGAGTTATTTTTCTTAGTGCAATTTGCTGTCTGGTGTTTGTGTCTAATTTCTGCGTGAGCGTGTGGAGTCTGGAGCAGTACAATGAGGGATCTCTGGTAGGTAAAGGAAGGCAAGGAAGCCACTGTTCCCTAGGAGGGGAAAAAAAGAGGTTGCTTGTATCCTCTGCCTCCCCAAATTAAGAGGGAAGACTCTGAAGTACAAACATAGTTGCTGTATTATATACATATTGTAGGATGTTTACCAGTGGAGACCAAGGCTTCAACAATGAATTTCCAAGCTACTCCAAATGTGATCCAGCCTTATTCTAAACAGTCATGAAAAAAATCCTGATTGCAACAAATGAAACTCTGCTATTTGTTTTGTTTTCACAGTTGGAGATTCTGTACACACAGAGAAGTTGCTTGGGGTCTGAAAGTGTTTACCCTGCCAAAAATAAATGTTCTAAAAATGATCACTTAGCATTCTCTGAATCTCTGCATATTTATTTACCGTGAAGAATCTGCTTACAGAGCTCATATTGTTTTTTTTTTTTTTTTTAACATTTCAACTTTAGTTTAAAAAAAAAAGAAAAGCAGGCTCCTTTACTGACACCCATTTCTACTCGAAGTCATAAAACTGTTTTGTAACTATTTTTGTGTGGGCTGTGGTTAATCTCCAGACAAGTTTATTTAGCAACCAAAGGTGATACTAAGCCAGATTTTCAAAGCAGCCTTCTAAATGCAGCGCAGTGTTTGGAGCTGGCATGTTTCTGTGAGAGCTTGTGAACTTGCAGATGGCTTTCTATCTGGTATTAGTAAATTGAGAAATTATACTATTAGACTGTTGGACAAAATTCACGTTGCAGAAGCAGTGTGTGTATCTGAGCAGCCCTTTTCCAGGAAACGAAGGAGGAGGAGATTGCTGGGGGGAGACCTCCTCAGAACCTGGATGTTCTCAGCCCCACCCGTGGTTTCTCCTCCCCTCCAAATGCTGTTTTATTTGCAGATTTGCATACTTGCAGAGAATCTTTTGCTGTTGTATTTTAATGATTTTAGCATTCATGAATTGAGGCTCCTGTGAAATTTTATCACCACTTGACAGAGAGGGAAACTTACCGGAGGTCACATGAGGTGTCTGGGGGCCCTGGGAGATGCCCAGCCCTCCTGCTGCCAGCGTGTCACCTGCGGCCATCCCGGCTGCCTCTGGCCGACCTCCCCTGGGACACTGCTGCAGGTCACTGGCCCCACTGCTGGGGCTTGCTGACGGTCTCCTGGGGAAGTTCTTGCAGTTTTTCCACTCCAGCTCTCTGTATGTTAAAAGTTTGTCCGTCTGTTCCCTTTCAGAACTGTAGAAACCACTCAGTGAATTGCTAATGTGCAGTGGGAAGAAAAAGTCTTTAGGAGCCTTGCAAATGCAAGATCACAGAGCCTGTAGGAAAGCAGCAGCCTGGCCTTCCCAGCTGCCTGCCTAGGGCTCATCTGGCGCTGGGAATCCTTTCCCACCCACCTCGGCTGAGCAGGAGAGGAGCCGAGGGGTGGCAGGGACTGCACCCTGCAAGCACCAGGTACCGGCAGCATGGCCACCTCTGCTGCTCCCACTGGCCCTGGGGCCATGTGAGCCAGCCTCCTGCACGCCTGCGTGCCCGTGTCTGCACTCAGGTGATGGCTTTGCACACTGGAGTGGTTCTGTGAGATGTTTTTTGGCATAAAGCACAGCACTCTTGCTTAATCTTTGGAAAGCATTGCAGTGAGTCCTATGCAGAAGTGAGTTACAGCCGTGTGAATGAGCTCTTACAGCGTTACACATCTTTCATCTCTTTCCTTCTGATCACAGCATATAGGTTGGATCACTTAGCGAGAGAAAGCGGTGGGGATATTTTCTTCCTTGCCATCTTGCTGTTAGGGCCATGGGATTTCAGGAAACTGCTGCAGCGGTGCACAGAGAAGAACCTGGTTCCTCTCTGCCCAGTCTGTCCAGACTGGGACAGACCTCCACCATTTGGAGGGGTGCAGATCAGAGTGCTTTGTACTGCTGGCTGCATGGCCTCTTGGAGTTATTTTATTTAATTGAGATGCCCTAGGCTGCTCCCACGTTACTGTGTTGTGTTGCAGTAGAAAAGGACAAGGATAGTAAGAGGCAACAGGAGAAGGAATATTGCTTTTGCGTGCGCTCATCACAGCCGAGGATGTCCCATGGTTTGTGGGCAGAGCACCCACAGAGTTACCACTAGCAGTGTGTCTATGTGCTCTCTGGATGCAGGTGCTCAGCAGTGTTGTGTTTTGCCATTCTGCATACTCCAGCACATTCAGAACTTGTGCCCCTGTGAGCTTTCAGGACTCTTTGACTTTCCTGAGTTACTTACAAAGGGCTTGGCACCTTCCCAGCTGCACAGGTTCACGGCTACTGCTGTGACCCTCTAGTGTGAAAACAGGGGTCTGCCACGCAGACCGGACGCGCAGGGCATGCTGCTTAGAGGCTGACAAACACCTAATTACATCTTCCTAGCATGCCTGTCTCAGTAGAAGTATATTATTAAGCCAGCATGGCTCCATGCAGTGTTGGATACGGGGCACATGATGATCAGCCCTAAAGCAGAGAGGAGCTGTCTGTGCCCGCAGTGCATTGCAATCCAGCAGCCGAGCTCTGCTGTGCCATTGTCAGATGTCCCCGTGGAAGGACGCAGTACAGTGAAGTGCTTTTGTTATCGCTGCACTGACTGATGGAGCCCATCTAAATAGAAGCCACTTGTCACTTAACGTGACGGGCAGTCGCTGTGTCATAGCTCACACAGATACCTGATACTGGGGTGCTTAGCAGCTCTCCTGACCCAGTTGTGTTCCAGGCTCCCTGGAGGCCGCTGCTCCATGTGCTGCCCGCTGCTTGGCACAAGCCGTGCCTTTGTGAAGGGGGCCCTGCTCTGGTGTCGCTGCAGCTTTCCTCCTGGCAGCTTGGGTTGGAGTCAGCGGCTCGCTGGAATTGGTCTCACACGCAACAGCCATTTCACCTCCTAAAGCAGCGATGCTCATTGCAGTTTGGATGCCATTACAGTTCCATGACCTCAGGAGACGGCTGTGCGTTCACACTGCCAGGCTGGGAATACTTGGCATTGAGCAGAAATTGCTATTGTGTCAAGGATTTGGCATGGCTCCCTACATGATGGGAAACAGGCACAGAGCCCAGTCAGCATAATGCAGTTGGTTTCTTGCTGATTTTTACCTGCCAAATCTGGAGCAGAATAAGTAGTTATGGCTGATGTCATTCTTTTTTAGGTTCTTATTTATTTTTACAGGCATCTGACTAGCTAGATTAGTGAGATATAAACTCATCCTACATAACTCTATGCAAATACCTAACGTGATTATTTTAACATTGCAGATTCAAGGAGTAAAGTACATCCTGACCTGCTTGCCTTATAACATGCCTGTGGTCTAATTGAAGAGCTCATAACTTTTTTTAATAACTAGTTGAGATTTTTCTATTTCTACTGCAAAACAGCTTTTTCCAGCTTTTTTCACCATTCGGCTAAAGTGAACAACACAAGTGTATCCAAAACCTCCTTTTAATGTGGTCCTGGCACCACCTAGTACTAGGTCCAGTAATGAAGGCAGGGTACACTAATCCAATCCCTATTTTAATCAAAGCAGGATTTCCCAGTACTGGAGGTACAATAAAATCCCCGCATCTTGCCGTGCTGCAACCCCAAAAGGAACATTAAATTGTTCCTCCCTCACACTCCAGCTCCACAGCATGGCTTTCCTCCCTTCATCCCAGAGTCACACCTGAGCTGTGCCCTCCTCCAGCACAGCCGAATTCTACTTAAATAAACCCTGCCAAGCAAAAGGGTGATTATTCTGGACTGAAAAGTTTCAAGGCAGGGCTCCCTGTACCCAGCCATGTCCCTGCTGGCCTCCTGCCCTTCCTCTAAACCCAGCAGTGCTGGGCTTGCATGCTCCTTGGGGCTGCAGTGGCACTGCTGGGGCAGGGGGAGCTGCGAGCCTGCGCTGCCGATCACCTTATCCCTCTGGGCCTTGCTTTTGTAGACCTAGAGCCCAGCTTCTGAAAGGAGATCCTTGAAGAGAGACCTCTGAGCTCATGCAGATCAGTTTGCAGGACTGAGCCTCGAGAACCACGGTAATTAATAACAACTTGGCAAGACCATCCTGGATTTCAATAGGAGTTTTGCACTAGAACAGGATGAGAATACAGCATTAAAATAAGGCAGACAGTTCACAGCAGGCTGAAGAGAGAGGCCAAGATCAACAGGATAAAACTCCTTTTACAAAAACTGCCCTAAGCCTTTTTGTCCACACACAGGGCCGTAATTCAAGGCTTGTTGAAGTCAATGGGAAAAAAAATCTCATTAATTTCCATGGGTTTGAATCAGTTTGAACCCCAATTCTGGCCAGAGGACAAGTGTTTATAAACTGACCATGGATAAATTCAAGCTGGAAGCTAAGGGCAGTCTCTAAGTAGAGTACAGGAAGGTTCTGAAGTCACCTTCAGCAGAAAGGGAGGTGGCTAAAATGCCTGAGTAATTAACATGGAGCTTGATTGAGCTAAAACAGAGACAACAGAATGCATTGGGAGCAGAGGGAAGGTCCCTGGCCCCGTCCCACCCAGGGTCCCCCACCAGCCCTGGGCAGGGCACGAGTGTGTCCCATTCCTTCTCTTTCCTGTAACTGATGTGCAGAAAGATCTATTTTTGGCAATTGCTATTTTATGCTTCTGGCAGAGCTTCATTTTAAGAGTATGATATGTATCCAAATTTTTGAGTATTTGGGAATATTTTGTGACAAGTATTACCAATATCCTGCACATAGGCAATGTCATCTGTTGTCTCTTGTCACACTGAAGGCGTACACGTTCCGGTTGCGTTCCTCGTTCTGTTACAGAACACATGCTTCAAATACCTCTCCCTTAAGCCCCTTGCATTTCAGCTGAGCTCTCATGCTGCCCCTACCACGTGCTCTTGTGGGTCCCCGAAAGCCCAATTCCTGCTGGTTGGGCGTGGAGGTTTGGGGGTTTTCAGCCCTTGTGAAGGTGCCCTGTTAAAGGCTCTGGCTGGGTTGCACTAGCATCCTCGCTGCTTCCCCAAGTTCCCATCATGTTCTGCAGAGTTTCTGCTTTTCTGCTGCGTTTAACTTTGATTTTTGGAGCGAGAGATGTCTGTGTGCTGCCACGAGGTGCAGTGCAGGTGGCTGTAGGTGAGCCGTGGGCTCGGTGCAGCGCTGCATCTCCCGGTGGGACCGAACCCGCAGCCTCCGTCCCGCAGAGGGGGATGTGAATGGCCGGGGTGGCTGAGGTGGGCACTGCTTGCACAGCGTGATGCCTTTAGGTATTTAAAGTATTTTCAAAATGTTAGCACAGTTAGAAGAAAACAGAAAATGAAATATTTGAAGGAAATGTGTAGTGTTGGATGCTCCTGGTCAGTGAGCAGTGTTGTTAGGGGCTGGCTGTGTGCAAAGCGCAGTGGTGAGCCTTTGGTCAACCTCGTATGAAGAGTCCATGATTCAGACAGCGCTGCTGAAATCAGCCAGTTTCTAAATGAAATTAAAGCTACTTTACTAGCTATAGAAATTAGCCCACTTCAATGAAAAGATGATGAGTTGCTTTTTGTAAAGACACTCCAGTCCTGAAAACAGCTTTGGTCCGGGTTTTGTTTCTCTTAAAATCCCTTACAAATAAAATTACCTCATACTGCAATGTATTTAATTTAAGTTAGTTTTATCCAAAATGGCAAAATGTAAGTACTGAATGTGCAGTGTCTCTCCTCTTACAAAAAAGAATCCAGATTTAAGACAGTGATAGCTTTTTGCAGATAACTCGTAATATTTTTTGAAAAAAGAAAACCAACAAACCACCAACAAAAGCACTTGTCCCTTGTGGATGTAAATTAGAAAATTATTTCAAAGTGTAAAACAAATGATGCTCTTTCTTGCTTGTCTTGATGCAGAGTGGATTGTTGCCTGTGGTTAATGAACTTTTTGAATGAAGAACAAAGGTTCTGACAGAATTTCAGCAAAACCAATGACCCAGCTAAACCAGCATCTGTTCTGCTATCCTCATCAGCTCTGATATTGCTTCCTCTATCGGTTCTGGTGTGAGTTGGTTTGTGTGAATGAGTTTGTGATACCAATGCCATAGTAAAAGACGAACCTTGCCTAATGAATTGTCTCTCATGTCAGATCTAGAGCTGCGTCGTGATCACACGCAGAGCAGTGTGAACCTGCAGGAATCCAAGCCAGTGCAGTTCCTCTGGATCTGCACCGCTGTAAATCGAAGCAGAATCTGGCCCTTATTTTTTGCAAAAACAAAACAGAAATGCATGTGCTCTGAAGCATGTTCATGATACAGATTTATTTTTCTTAACAACTGTGAAACGAACTAGCTTAGAGCTTGTGCCAAATTCAGCTGAACTGCTGCCAAGTCTGGTGTACTGATTTGTATGGCAACATTGGCAAGGGAAGCGGAGGTTTACGTTGACTGCTATATTACACATTTATACAGCATCGGGGAAGTGGTTCCAATTACCTCGTGTTCTGCTGTGTGACCACAGCAGTCTGAGGGAACAGTCATCTTTTAATGAGCTCATAATGAAACGCTTGGGCTGAGATTTAAAAGCCATTCAAGGGGCATACGGTGTGTTACGGCCTTTTATCAAAGCTACTGTGAGCACGACATGCTAGAAACCATTTTGGTGGTGGGAATGAAGCTATTTCTTTTATGGGTAAGTATAGTCACAGCTATTTCCTGCACATTCCAGGGATGGAGAAGTCAGCTTGCCAGTTCGCTCTTGACATATTTACAGACGGAGAAGCCACCTCTGGACTAGTTTTTGCAAACATCATGTTCCATTATGAAAACGTTCCCAAGGCTGAGGGTGAAGTCTGGCTCAGAATATCTCCATCTCCAGACAGTGTGGGCCCGTGTCTGAGCTCAGCTCTGCTGGGGAAAGTCTGAAGTCATTCCATTAACTTTTCAGCATGTGTTCTGGACTGGCAGTGGAGTGGCTGAGGTTAGAGCCTGACCTTCAGTCTTCAGTAGGTCCAAAGTGGACTAAATTCTTGGATTTTTATTTTCTTTATTTTCTAAGCAGGAAATTGTCCCACGGAGTCCTTTTATAGGATCTACTTTCTCAACAGCGAGAGTCTGGAAACTGTAAGGACATCCACTAGTATCCAAATTCCACAATTAATGATGCATTCCCAGAGTGGAGAGGGAGTGCTGTAGTTGCCAGTGAGGGCTGGAGATTCAGCACTTCCCAGTGGTGAAGCAGAGCAGGCAGTCTCTGAAAGCAGCTCCAGCAGTGCTGTGGGAATGAAATCTGAACAAAAAGGATGCTCAGTTCTGGTATCAGCAAAGCTTTTAAGTCCATTCTTAAATTCTGGGACTAAAGCTCATGCTTAGGTGCTGCGGTGAGCAGGGCTGGCCTGCTGAGCATAGGCTTGGTGTAGGTAAAATCATGCTTAGCAAAAAGTCAAAGGAATGAAAATTGGGTAATGAGTTATGTTTTGGTAGGGCCCTGGCATGTGATGGAGAAATTTCCACTGCCCTTTGTGAGTCTTAAACAAGACCATGGTTGCTGGATGAGCCAGGGTGTGGTGGAACAGATGGGAGCATGAAAAACCTCTGCAAAAACGCTTACGCTGCTGTCACAGTCCTGCCCCTTCAGAGCCTGCACGGAGGATTTTTTTCAGTTTGCTACCAAAAGGTGTGTGCAGTTGAGCCAAGGCAGTGTCTCTGCTAAATATCTCTCCAGAATAAAATTTTTATGACCAAGTTCTAATCTCTTGGAAAAAAGAATTACAAGAGAAGTGCTAAATCCTAAATACAGACTGCGTTGCTTTACTATAAAAGGAGATGTCTACCTTTTATTAACCACAGTCATGAGCAGGCAGTGCAGATGTTACAGGGCTGTGGTGTTTACGTTGCATTTTGCAACAGGTAGATTTCCTGGCACTGAAGGCTGACAGCCCAGTTTGCACAGTTACTAAGCAGTGCTCTGCTTGCTCTTACATGCACGCTGCCAGTGCTGGAAAATGGTAGGTGGCAGCAGGACAGGAGCTGGCCCGTTGTCTTTACTGTGTGCGTGTCACTGGGTATAAATGCCTGATATTTTATTAGTAGCAAATAAGATGCAATAACGTGGTGGAACTCTTACTGTAGAAAAGAGCTGAAAAAGAGCCTGGCAGGTCACCTCGTCTCTGTGTCTGTGTGATAACTGAATGAAGGGAAGCCAAGAGACCAAGTGTGCTCAGGCCAGCAAGCGCCGCTGCTCGGGGTTTGCTGCTGCTGCCCAGCCCCAGCCAGGGGTCCTCCCGTGTGCTCAAAGGGAAAAAGTGATGCCCACTGTCTTCTTTAGTAAAGAGTAAACTCTGTTTGTACTGAGCTTTGCTAAGCACACCTACTACTGAGGTTATTGGATGTTTGCCACTGGCTTTGTGACGAGCCAAAACGGGTCCAGAATGAGTTCTCCCTGGAAAAAGAGGACTTTAAAGCAGACCTCATCCAAAGCCCATGGAAGTCGTGGGCTTTGTTGTGGTTTGGGTGAAGCCTTCTCACAGGATAACATGGGCAGGTATATCCTGCGTGCATGAGGGCGAGGTGCCTTCTGCTGGTTTCGTGTCAGTTGTGGTCAGGCTTGTGCTCCTGGCTCCTCTTGTATCCCACTGGAAGCACATGAGCAGTGTGGGTGCTGCTCGGGGCAGGACGAGCCATGGGGCCGCAGTGGCTGGGACTGCAGCACAGCCCCTGGGGAGCAGTGTCCTTCCTGCAGCCCCCAGCCTCTCAGGCCAGAAGAAAATGGGAATTTTCCAGCCCCGAGGTGTCCTGCAGTGCTCAGAGCTGACCTTCCCACTGCCACACACCAACTGGGAGTGCTGCATTTTGAGGGTCAGAAGTACAGGAGCCCACAGTGCACCGGAACCAAGTGCAAACCCGGGCATCAGGAATGTCAGTCTGGAACAAATGGAATTTATTTTTAGGGGTTAAATGTGTCAGCCTACTATGAGGAGGTTTTTATTATTGGACGTCTGGATCTGTATGGGTCTGTGGTGTCACCTGATGCAGGAAAACATTTGAAATGCAGCAAAATATATAATTACTGGAGGAGAAACATGGGAACAGATTCGTGGCATCTTGTGATTTAAAGCAATTGCAGTCTGCAATTTCACTGCCTCGGTGTATTACTTTCTCAGAGATGTTGAGCCTCTTGTTGCTACAGCTTCCAGATGACTTTCTCAAACACCAGGGCAGTCATCTTGCTGGCTTCTCACAGCTGACAGGTACTGGTTGTATTTCTGTGCATATGTGTTATGTGTCTAAAAAGCAGCAAGGCTGAAGATGTGACTCAGGTCGTGAGTCAAAGAAACAGTGGGATTGTTAATTAGGTCTGCTCATTTCTTTAAGGCTGACAATACATCTGAGAATTTGACATTTATTTATGAATGCATTCCAGATTTGCACACTGCATATCAAACCCTGGGACAAGCCTAGGGAAGGCTGGGGTGGGGTGCTGAGATACTGTAGCTGCCTTGCCCTCCTGCCCGCAAGTGAAATTCTTTCCATCTGAGTCCTAGCGAGGTGGTGCTGGGTGAAACAGAGCCTTTGGGAGGAGGTTGTCTTGTCCCTACTCCTGCCCTGAGTCAACCACAAAGTTCCTTTTGTTTTCATCCACCTCTGCTTCCCCTTTGGCACCCCGGCTCCCTCCAAGTGTGGTGCCTCCCATCTCCTGCTCTCAGGTGGGAACCTGTCATCTCACCTGCCTGCTTTTCCCTTCCACTTGTGCTGTAGGAACGGCTCCCTGGGGTTAAACAGGACTCCTCTGTTTCCCAAGGGGCTGTCTGCTCAGCCAAGACCCACACCGTGTGCTGACACAACGCCTTTACTTCCCAGATGTGTGGGCGCAATGCAGGGAACAGAAGGGGAGGGAAGGCAGTCCCTGCTCAGTGCGGGCAGCCTGATGGTCACAGCCACCCCCTGGGGTCTCACAGTCCCTGGCAATGGGCACTACATCGTGTTGCATCTCAGGCAAAGTTTGTAACTGAGAAGCTGCTGATGCAGAAAGTCGTTCCTGATGACTCTCTTCTCCCCAGGGCGGTGCTGACTGCGAGCTAACAGCAGCAGCGAGCAGTAAATGCATCCACGTGGTTACTGGAGTGAGAAGGCTGGAGTCGGAGTTCAGCGGAGATCTGGTGAGTAAGTAGGCAGTGTTTAAAGATGGCAATCACTTTGATGGCCTTATCTGCTCTTTGAAGCCAAGGAGCCGCTCCCTGCCCCGTACACCCGTGATAAGCTCAATCAGATTCCACATATCTTCTCTGTGAAATAAGGGACTGAGTTGACTCAGCTGGGACTGGAGCCTGTGGCTCTGAGTGTGGGCGTGCTCTGCTTTTCCCACATGCATGCTGAGGGGCCAGCCTTGGCCTGGCATAACCGGGCTGCCGTCTGCACGAGGGGCTGCCCAGCGTGTGCAGGCTGGGCCTTGCTGAACTAAATGCCAGAATAGGTGACATCCCCACCGCCCAGCTACTGCTAGGCCCCCCTGGCATACAAACACTGGTGCCAAGCGTGCAGTGATCTCCATGCAGACTCAAAGCTGGTCAGTGACACAGGAGGATGTTTCTTCAGCATGGCTTCAGATGTCATACATGGCTTTCAGCTGCCCATGCTGCAGTGTGACTTTGCCCTCAAGCTGTGGGGAGGCCACAGCTGACTCAGGGTTACTCAGTGTTGGGCCGTGCCTTGTGGGGTTCCTGCAGGTTGTACGTGAGAGACAGAGCTGGGCTGCAGTCAGGCAGCCAGAAACATCAGGGGCAATAAAGCAGAGCAAAATTAGTTACAGAGCAACTGAAAATTTTTCCTCCTTCCCCCTCACCTTTTTTAATAAGTTTCCTTTACCGCTAGGAATTTCATCCTAGAGAAAGCTGGCAAAGGTCTGAGGGGCAGAGTACATCCCCAGTGCCCTGGGGTAGGAGCGAGGAGAGGGGTTACTGAGAAAGGAAGGCCAGCAAGAAGCTGCCTTGTCATCTGAATTGATTGGGTCTTTCTAATGCATTAGTTAATGCAGCAACAGTGCTTTTCTGCAGCTACAGCTTGTTAGGGAACAGCACACGGAGTGATCCATCAGCCTGTGCAGAGGCAGCTTCAGATCAGTAAACATGTTATGCTAAACTTGCTGTGGCAGTGCCTGATCCTACATGAAATGATTCAATAACAATGTACTAGAACTCCTAATAGCAGTAGATAGCTTTTTTTTTTTTTTTTTTTTTTCTTTTTTTGACCCAAAGAATGTACATTCCACCTTCAGGCCAAAAAAAGAGAGTGAAGAGAGGAAAAAAAAGTATTGTTTGTAAAATCTGATTTGGAGCCAAAGGATTTCATGTCAAAAGTCTCTCAGATCCCTACAGTAATTGCAAGCAACACACACAAGATCTGAGCTCAAATTGCTTCAATGTCGAAACTCAATCCACTTTGGGTCAAGAAGGCAGTGGGGAAATGTTGTCTGACAAAAAGACAGGTGAAGTTAGTTTAGAGCAGACACAAAAAATGACCTGAAGCGACAAAGCAGCGTTGTCAGAAGCGTGTTTCACTTTCCAGGCTAAAATGCAGTTAGGCCTGACTCAGCTCTGGTGAGAGCTGCTGGAGGCACTTCCAGTGATGGCTGGTGCTGAGTCACCAGCGCCTGCTGCTGAGTCACCAGAGCCCAGCCCCAGGCAGGACTCACAGCTCTGGTTCTGCTGGGGGTGTAAGCTTCAGCTTACGTACAACAGACCATTTTTGTTGTTATCTTGCAGCAGCACTGTGCATAATAGAGTCACCTGACAAGTGATGAAGTGAATGTTTCTTAAAAATACCTTCTGAAGTGACAACTGCTTTTGTCCCTAAAATATGTAGAAAATTTACAATGCTTCCTCCTTTGCTTCCTCTCCCACTTTCTGTAGCAAAAACGGGAAAAGAAAATAAAGTAAAGGAAAAAAACGCAGCTTCTTCAGAACTAGAAGTGATCTCACCATCAGTTGCTTTTTTAACTCTGAATTACCAGGAAATTTCAGGGACCTGAGTCACCTTTTAGACAAAATAAAAAGAATTGTAAATAGGAAAGAAATCCCAACCAGTCCCCAGAGAGTATGAGGGAGGAGGAGAAGATGATTTCAGTTGAGCTGTTCACTCAGTGAACGCTCGCTTGATGCAAAACCTCGAGAGGGCAGGAGCAGCCTAGGAGGAGACTTCGGTGTCAGCAGCACAGGAGCTAAGCTGGGGCATCAGCCAGCTGTGCTGCTGGATTGAAGGTACAGGAGGGATGTGCCAGGCGCTTGTTTCGGAGCAGCTGGGTGCCCGGCAAGGTCTGTCTGTGTCCATCAACAGCAGGTGCTATTGCTGAAGAGCAGAGCAGAGTGCTGGGGGCAGATGGACAGTACTTCTCCTTTAGCTGCCAGTAAGCGCACAACGTTCACAGCACGTGTAAGGCCTTTCCTTTACCTGTGGAGCTCCTCCAGACAGGACTGTCAGCTCTGTGGGGCGGGCTGGAGGCAGGCTCCCTGTCACTTCCAGACTCTGGTCGGAAGCAGCTAACCGCAGGGCTGCTCTGGAGAGCCAGCCTCGTTCTTGTTCGGTTGTAGAGGAAGTGCCAAGCAAAACAAATAGTACTTGAGGTTAAAAGGCTCAAAGTCTGTTAGCATCACAAAACCCAATCTCTGCATCTGCTTCTGCTGTTCCAAAATCATGACAGGGAGCGACAAGTAGCAGGAGGTCAGGGAGATAAGCAGGACCCAGCTGACGCAACGCTGAGGCTGGTGGAGGAGCTGCTACCCCAGAGCCAGCACGAAGTGGATGTGTTTCCCTTCCCTTGTGCTATGCTGCTCAGGACAACAGCTTACTGACAACTGAAGGATTATAATCATGAAACCAAGGGAGCAGTACCCAGAGCAACCCGTGCCACCCACGTATTGGGTGTTGGTGCTGGATGTGTGGTGGGGTGCTGACTCACGCAGCTGTGAGAAGTCTGTGCTCAGAGACCTCGCTGCCTGCGTGAGGACAGCGTGGCATACGTGGACAGGAGGAAGCGGAAGGTAACGCTGGCATTCACAGGATCAGGCAATTACTCGGGCTGCCAATAAGCTCAGTTTGAATTGCAAAGATGTCTGATCTTCACCTACAAGGGCATGAACTCATGGCAGGGCTGGACGGTGAGGGATTGGCTCTGCAGCAGCGGCCGTCAGACTGGGGCCACGCTGCAAATTCTGTCTGATTCAAAGAGATAAAAGAGGGCAGAAAAACATGTTTACAGTCTGTGCTCTGGTATTTCTGGGTGCTTGACAGTATTTGTAGGTGTTGTACTTCTAGGTGTAAATGACAGGTTTTACATCAAATGCATGAAGCTGGAGGCTGCTCCCAGATGATGACATCAGTCCAGGTGCAAACTGTCAGTGCCCCGCACAGCTGGGAATGTGCAGCAGTGGGTAACAGCCCTTTTTGATCTCTGACTCCTCAGTTTGTCCACTTCCACCTGTAGCACTTCTGCAGCTCATCCTGGCATGCCTTCAGTTCTGGTACTCGTAAGTGTGCAGGCTGATCTCACCTGGAATCTCACCTTAGCATCTGATGTGTTTTATCTCCATTCAGCTGATGCCTATCTTGTCATAAAATTTCCCATGGCTTATCAGCACTTGACAATTAGATGCTTAACATCTCACTTAATGCAAAACAGATTATATCCTGGGAATTAACAAAACAATAAAATGCCTTAAGGGGAAAGGGAAGATTTTACGTACACGCACACACACATAGTTGTGAAATCTGGTGATGCTGCTCTGCTATCACTGCTTGCTTGGTTTCATGCTCATTCCTATGCCTGTTACGTGTTTGTGCCGCCTTCTTTGGGTAGAAATTGTGTTCGCTGCTGGTTGTGCTGAGTGCTGGCCTTACAGAGGGGTGATGAGGAGCTGAAGTTTGGGGATGGAGTTCAAGAGGGGTTCCAGGCTGGGTTCTGAGGTTTGCAGGCTGGTTTCCGAGGTTGCGGGCCAGTTCCGGAGCTCCAGGCCCGTTGCGGGGCTCCAAGCCCGTTCTGGAGCTCCAGGCCCGTTNCTCCGCACCCACCCGCGGCCGCGGCGAGCGGGGCGAGCGCAGCGCTGCTCGGCACCAGCCAGGGGCTGCCCGCAGCCCTCGTAGAGCCTCTCCTCTCTTGCTCCGTGGCAGTGCGGTTGTTTTAGCCTCAGCCCCTGCACGGGGCTGGAGCTTTCAGTTCCTGCTGCGGTGCTGGTGGAGGCCAGGAGCCTGCGTCCCGCTGCAGGCACCGTTTCCGAGCAGATTGCTGTGCCTGTGCACAGCCCCGCGTTTGGCACACATGGCATGCTCGCTTCCAGAGCAAGGCTTTGTGGGCCTGCAGGACCTGACCTCGGGGGTTTATAAAATTAGAGGATGGCGTGAAAGGACTGAAGGGTCGCATCAGTTAGTGAAGATTAAAAATAACACTCAGAAATGCCTCTTAAAAAATATCTAGAGAGAGGAAGCCGATTGGTATGTTGGCACAGTGTGCAGGGCTGGGCTGCTGCAAGCCATAGCCAGAGTTTGGGCCGTGCTCAGAGCTTTATTCTGTGTGCCCCCAACATCCCTGTGAGAACAGGGCCCGGTTTGGGGCTCAGGGGTCCAGGTGTGATTCCTGTGGCTCTGCGTGGTCGCATGGCCCTGGCCTGCCCACCATGCTCCCCGTCACACATGGCTTATGCTTCCCTCGAGGAATGCTTGCGATGCTCTGTCTGCACATTGTTTGGTAAATGCTGGTCTTTTGGCTGCCTGCCTTCGGAGAAGAAGAAATTTCTGTAGCAATCTGGACACCCTTCCAATAACTGACCGAATGCAAGGGCTCAGATCCTTGCACACACTGTTGTTGCAGGATTGCAGCAGTGCTCTGCAGAGCTCGGGGGAGGCAGCAGCCCCGTGATACCACACACACATAGAAAAAGCTGTTCGTGCCCCAAAGCGTGTAAATATACATTGAGCAGAGCATTGTTACCTCTCTTATGAAATAAAACATCTGTTAGTGCTTAACAGAAGGTCCATTCCGTTAGCCCCAGTTTACAGAGGGGAAAACTGAGGAATCAGGCTGCTATCCGTGGCTGTCCAGCAGGAATAACCAGCAAGCCCTGGCCCTGCTGGTGAGTCCCTGTGCCACATCTCGGATCAGGAACTTGTCCTGTCCTCCACTGCAGATGAGCCTCCCTCGGGTCGCTGGGATTTTGCTGACTTCTCCAGGGGGCCGGGTGAGTGCCTGCAGGAGCTCAGGAGCCTGGACCAGGCCTGGCCTCACCTCGTGAGCCACGAGTGCTGCCGGGACACCAATGATGTCCCACGTGCTCTGTGCCACCGCAGGAAGCTCCAATCCTGGTGTTTTCCCGCTTTGTGCTGTGTTTCAGTTGCAATTTTTAAAGCAGTAAGTGACTCTTAAAGCCAAACTCATGCCTGGCATTTGGCCGTGCCTGTGTTTTCCTGTGGCCAGGCTGACCTTGGCGAGCACTGGAGGCACAGCTATGACAGCAGCTCACTCGAGCTCTCCCTTCTGGGAGCTGGGGAGGTTTTGTAATTGCTTAAAGAGCCAAACAGTCTTTCTTCAGTCCCTGATTTTCCCTCAGCAACCAACTTTCCTTCTTGATTTCTCATCTCTTCACCTTTCCCTTCCTTGTAACACCCAGCTGAATCTTGTTAGTGAAACAATCCTTTTATTGATGCAGATGCAATCAGCAGAAATGCAGTTGCAGTGTTCAGCTCAGCTCTATGAAATCACTCATAAATGTGCTTCACTTCACCAGAGCTATTCTTGTGCTCAGCCTTAAGCATGTGCTTAAGTCTTTTGCAAGTCCTTGGCCCTCTCAGTCCCAACCGGGTCACGCTGATTACCAAGTAATGGCAGGATGAGGGAGAGGCTCTCACTGGGATCTCTGTGAAAGCATTTTCCTGAGCCTATGGTCAGTGGTCTGCTCTGATGGCAGATGAGTGCAATTTGTGGTTGTCTGTTGAAGGAACAGTGCATGAAATCCCTTATTAAGGTTCTCTTAGGTATGTCTGCAAAATCCTGAGTGGTGATTAAAGTGCCCATGGCACGGCTGCTGCGTGATGTGCTGTTCTCATCGCTCGCCGTTCCTCCTCTGTCTCTTCATCTGTTTTCTCTAACTTGTTCTGCACTTTGCCAAGTTGCTATCGTGCTTGAACATTAAAAAAAAAAATAGTGTCATAAAATCATGTGATAAGTTTTCAAGTTGAATAGTCTTTAACTGGGGTTTGCTGTCTCTGCTTCAGGGTGTGCTCGAGATACTTGCTTGCTCTTTGCCTTGTGACTGTGGGCACTAGACATCGTGTTCTTTTGCAGTGGAGACAGGATGCTCACCTAATGGATTGACATGAGGAATTAAAATAGATTTGTGTGGTCTGTCATTGCTATCTTGTTGGGAAGCACATAGATACTCTAAGGCATGTTTTAAACCTGTGAATTGACACGTACAGCTTGCTCGCTTTAGCTGCATATCCTTTGGGGCATGGCTGTTCCTTGCTGTGACCTGTACAGCACCTCACTCTGCAGTGTGGTTCACAGCTCCTGCTGAAGGCCAGTAATGCTAATTAGTGCTAATAGCTGCTCTACATCATACCTCTTCTAGCTAACTAAGACAGATCACAAGGGGATGTCACCAAAACAAATAATTGAAGATCCAAGATAAAAACAGTTGGATTGGAAGGAAACCATGTCAGATTTCTAATGAGCTGCCATGGAAATATCTATTTATCTGGTCCTGAAGCAAAGCAGTGTTTCCACTATCTCACATCGTCTGCACTGTGACACTAAGCTCTTCTTCCTCTTAGCACAGGAGGGTGTCTGAGCTGCTAACATACCTGTGTGTGTGAATGACAGCCAGGTACCGTGATGCCAAATGGCATAGCATGAGTTCAGTGCATAGCAAAAGGGTTTCTGAGCAACCCACGATGGAAGTGCTGTGGTTCCGTAGCTGTGCTTGCCCAGCTTGTGTGTTTCTGACCCTGCTTTACAGTCTACGCTGGTTCTGAGCCTTGCTTGCACTGAGGGCTCTGACGTGCAGGCAGTTTACCAGAGCGTAACAAGCTCCCGCATGTCAGCTTCTTCACCCTAATTGCCTTGTTCATGCTCCTACCCCTAGTAAATGTCATGTGGCTATCCCCTTTTTTTGTGGAAGGGGAAAACTACCTTGGCTTACTTTGTATTTGCCAAGAGGTGAGAACAAGCTGTAGGACAGTTATTACAGAGTAGCTGAAACCTGTTAACTCGAGTTATTCTTCCCGTTCCTAAAGCTACTTTGTATGTGGGGGTCATGCTCATCCTTTAAGATATGAACTTGGTACCAAGCAAATGCTTTAACAGATCTCCTCATTACCTTCAAACCCAAAGAAAATGTATCCATTGGATGAGTGTAACAGATGTGCCTGGGGCTGTTCAAGCTAGGGCAAGATATCACAGGCAGAAAAGAATCCACACAGGAATATTAACAATACGTTCTTTTGCTGGTGCCGTTTTCCCATATGATTACAAGTGATGAGTGCTCCGTGGGAGTGAGGAGAAAAAGATTGGGCCCGTACAGATAGACTGTGCTCAGTTGTTCACAGTCATTCTCCATCCTTTGCTGTTAGTTCATTTGTTTGCTCTTATGTTTCTGTATTCTATCCTGAAGGCTAACCACATATCATATATATTTAAAAGAACAGTAGAGTGTAACTGGTGCAGATCTTTGAGTTTCTTTCCCAAAACATTATGATATTCCTGCTGAGAATGTGAAGATAAAGGCTTTAATCCCTGGGAACAAAAGGGTGTGAGTAATCCCATTTCATTGCATGACCTGGAATCTCCACCCATACAAATACATCAAAGAGTAGCTATGATTTCACTCTTTGACACCCATGGGTTGAGGTTCTCACTCTGGGAAGCAAACAGCTCCTGTGGTTGGGCTGGACAGTGCCCACGAGGCTGGGTAGCATGGATGTTTTCAGTGTTCTTTGATCTTCCTGCTGGACCAAAATTATTCACATCTCCCCAGTGTTGCTGAAAACTTATCCAAGTACTCAAGGCAATTATTTTTAAACGTATGCGTGCTTTGGGCCAAGTCCATGAGTCCTGACTCATGACTGACTCAGCCCTTACTTAAGCAAAACTTCACTTGATTTCATTGTGGATGAAGGCAGGACTTTGTGACAGCCGCTGCCAGTGGGAGCAGCTGGTTGGTGCCCCCCTACAGCTCTCACTGCATCCCAGCACACCAACGTCCTCTGCACCTCTCTGAGTCCTGTGTGTCAGTTATGCTGGCTGCCGGGGAAAAAGCCATCCTGCTCAGCTGCACTGCTCAAGCCACGGTGTGGGTGATGCAGAACAGCACTGGCCCGGTGCTTTGTTGGCTAATAGCTCTCAGAGCTAATCCTACCAACTGGCTGTAGGAAATTGTGACCCACGTTCATCAGGAGATCAGATTAGATGGTCGTGATAGCCTGACCATCTGGTTGCAAACTGTTGCACTGTGAATTGGCTGTAACTCATCAGAGTGTTTTAATTTTGTTATAAATTAATTTCAAACAGCTGGCTCACCATTGCATGTTAGACACCAGGATGGTTCAGGTAAGGAAAGAAACTGGAGTACTGGGAAGAGCAATGTAAAATACACAGACAGTTCTGTGTGATATAAGCCTAGATGGTGCCAAGTAAGCTCTGGGAGCTGAGCTGCTCTCTGTGCCATGTTTCCCAGTGCTCCTGGCTCTGGGAAAGTAATGCCTCGGTGCAGTGCTGGACCCGACCTGGCTCCCTGCACTCATGACTGCAGGAGTCAGCTCAGGTCTCGCCAGCCTGATTAGCTCTGGCTCAGCGCCGGCAGTTCCTATTCAGGCTGGCTCCATGCAACATGCTTGTATGTCTGCATCGTGCTCATCCCAGCATGGGAGTGGTGTCCTGGTGTCAGGAATGCAGGACGGAGACGCTCCGGCTGCCTGCTGGGAGCAGCACGGTCGCACAGAGCTGTCCTGCCTGGAGGCAGCCCAAGTGTCTGGCCTGGCCTGGCTGATCCAGGAGCCACCCAAGGGAGGCTTGAGATTGATAAAACACTAACAAACAGCTTGGAAGTGTCCCTGCTGTCCGCCACTCTCGGGAGAGCCTGTTAAAAACCATCAATTTTCTGCCTAGCAAGTGTGACTGCCAGTATGTGGCTAAAGCAACCAAAGAACTTAATGAAAATGTTATTTATTTACGTGTCATTTAAGCTTATGGCGTTGTGTTTTGCGTGGCTGCACCTTGTCAAATGGCCTGATCAGTTTTATTCCTAGCTACAGAGAGAAATAACAGAGCTGCTACGTGTGTGAGTATCATTGAAGTTCGATTTTGGCCTCTTCACAAGAGGAAGCATTTGTAAGATTGGGCTCAGTGTATTGGTCTGTCAAATGTTGCTGCACCCTTCATTGCCCTTAACCATTTCTTTCATCCAAGTAAACAGGTTGGAGCTCCAGTTTGAGGAACTCACTGTTCTGTCTTTTGTAATGCTGCATTAATAGGCTTTGAAGAGATACATTTTCTGCCAACGTAAACATTTTCTTGAATGTAACAGAAATGAGTCCTCACTTGCATTAGTTTGCTGTGAACACTATGAAGGCTATAAAATAATCATGAGTAGATGGCCTCATCAGGATGTCCTTTAGACTACTGCAAGGCTTCCACAATAGCAACTAAATGAGGATCTCCTTTCAATGTGCATTCTGTTTCCTTTTTTCCTTTTTTCTTCTTTCTTTCTCTCTCTCTCTCCCTCTCTTTTTTTTAAAGGAGTTGATCTGGAAGTTGTGCAGCCTGGTGATGTTCTCTGTCCTTCCGCCTCCCCACCCCACCCCAGCCTTTCTGGGAGGACACATGGGAAGTGCCAGTGCACAGCTCAGTGTTCTGCAGAGCACTTTGCCTGTGTGGTATTTCCAGAGGAGGTTTGTATCTCTTAGGGATTTTTTAGGGATTGCAAATTGTGCAAAAGCTACAAACCACTGGGGCTTGATCATTTGCTCCTGGCCATCTCTGACCAAAGTCACAACTCTCACCGTGACTGTCACAGTGCCTGCCTTGTACAGACCCACCGTGGTGGTAAGTCAGCTCTTTGGGTTTTTTGGGCCACCTAAGGCAGCAAGTGCATTCAAATGCAGTTGACTCTATGAAGAAGTGTTGTAGATATCTTGTCTTTAATACTTCACATCAAATACAATTTTGGCACTGTAGCTGCAAAAAGATATGGAAATCAGTAAAGACACCAAGATCTAAGTCAAGGCTAGGGAAAGGTGATGAGTAGGGAAATCCTTCAGTGTAAGCTTTTTTTGTTTTCACATTCCTGTGACTTGAATTCAAATCTGCCCCACACTGAAGAGCCTGGAAACAAGATCTTCAGGTCTTTCCTAGCTGTAATGAGAACACACCCATACAGAGTACATGAGGAGAATTAAAGGAAGGAGATTTGCAAAACCTCTTAAAACAGCAAGCTTCTTAATTTTCCTTTAGAATTCAAAGGAGCCATCAGCCGAAAATATTTAAGGACTGGAGCAGCTAAGCTCCAGCAGAGCACATGGCTGGCTTGGTTTGCTCAGGCTTATCTGAATTTTGTCCTGTAAAAGCGTGAATTATTGACTCTCCCTCTTCTCTGCTTTACAGTCCTCAGGTACCTGGAGGGCATCCCAGAAAAACAGGAGGCTGAGCCAGCCCTCTCAAATGCTGGTGTTTTTTAAGTGCTTTCTGAATCTGACTGGCTAAGCCCAAGTTTGAATATTTAAAGATTTTTAAAATTCCTGTTTAACACCCCCCACCCCAAAAGAAAAAGCTGCTCAGCAGCAGAGTTCCCCCATAAACCCACACCTTGGCTGGGGAGTGGCAGCCATCACCTCCGTGGTGCCAGGAGCAAAGACACCCTGTTATCCCAGCCTGGGGGTTCCAGCAGCTGCTGTTGCTGTGGGGGAAATTTGTTCTGTGCACGGAGAAAATGAGCAAGGCTGACAGTGTAGCAGGGTTGAATAATGCAGAGCCCTTTACTAGTCCTGTTGCATAGGAATGATTCCCACATCCTTCAGGCAAAGCAAAGAGAATCAGCTTTGAAGAGCCACTGCAGCAGTGTTGCAGCAAATTAGAAAAAATATTGCTATGCACAAAGTACTTTTGGTGAGATGTTTTTCATTTTCTGGTTGATCATCTGGCTTTTAGTTGGTCTTTTAATATCTGATTGATTTGTCCTTGCAGCTAGCACACAGAACTGTCTGGGGGAATATCCTGGGCTTTCCCACGCTTGGAGTTGCCACTCCGACAGCGGCCTCCCTTCATGTTGACTGCAGCATCTCCACTCGCTCCTGCAGGATCCGACCAGGCTGTGCTGTGCCCCCCCCCCACTGCCCACCCAGGGCCTGGGGGTGCCACAAAGCTGGCCCAAAGGGGTTTGCAGAAGCCTCAACTTGCTGTGCTTCGCTCTCCAGCCTGCACTGTTTTCTTCCTTGTGTAGGACAGGGTTTAACAGCCTCCCTTGTAAAACCTTGAATTAAAAAACACAGTGTCTTAAAAGGCTTAGGTGGGATTAAGAAGCACAAACCTCTTACACATAGAGCTAATACTAAGTAAGCTTTTCTAAATTACCAGTATGTGATGCATTGACATGAGAGAGCTCTCCTATCATTCTCATCTGAGCTGCCTCGTTTGAAGGGAGAGAGTGGAAGTTGGTTTTACTGACTTCCACTAGGACTTGAGTGTTTAATGCCTTTTTGGTGTTCGCATGTTCCAGCCATAATTTCTAAAAACATTTACCACCCTTCCAGGCCAAAACCAGAGCTGGTGTAGGCAGGTGTAGTTTCAGTTGCTTCAGCAGATCTGTGCCAACCTACAGCGATTGCAGATCTGGAGGCGGCGTTTGTCAGCAGGGCAGTGCAGAAGATGTTGACTCATTCAAGCCCTGTCACTGACCTTCTGTGGGACTTTATCAGCAGCTGTGCTATCCCACCAAGCCTAACTTTAGATACTTAGAAAACAAGACCTCTGGATAAGAATCCTTTTATTATTCTTTTATGCAGAAGTTAGGCTAAGGGGTAACAGTCATGTGCTGCTCAAGTGTCAAACAACTGACCCATAATATCACTTGTGTTGCACAATTCAATGTGAAAAAGCTTTTCTGCCCCATGCAGAGGGAACTTGGAGATGAGAGGAAAGCACCTCTGTCTTTGTGGCTGCCTTGTGGTCTCCCACGTAGTCCCATTTAGGAGATGTTTGTTAGTGGGGGAATGCAGTAAAACATGGATCTCAGGTACCTGGAGCTGCATGGCTCTGCCGAGCAGCACCTTCTCGTCCTGAACATGCAGGGTTGAACCTTTAAAGACTCACGACAAAGAAAAGGAGCTGACACAATAATTTTTGATCTAGAAAATGAAATCTGACATGACCAGTAGTTACATTTTTCTTATTCCCTGGTAGTTTGCCTAAAGGCAGCTTTTAAATAATTCTTGCTTTTCACCTCCTGAGAAATAATCTATTTGCCTCTGAATTAATTAGGCAGCATCATGAAAACCCTCCAGAGACCTTGAAAGCTGCTGATCTAACTTTTAAAAGCACATAGTGGGCCTGATTCTTGGGCTAGCCAGTGGGAATTCTGCTTTTAACTTTGATAGGAACGGGCATTTTATGTGTGATGCTACTGAAAAAATAGTGTTCCCGGGAAGTGGTAATAGATGCTGCTCTTTCTGCCTGCTTTTCTGGCATCTATTGCTGTAATATCTTGAGTCCCATGGTACTGAGAGATCGCGTCCTTTCTTATTTCATCTTCCTTTGTACAGTTCAGCGCTGAATCTCTGCTGTTTGATGAGCAGATGAGTGCAGGGTGTTGGGTGGGCAGGGAGTTGGGTGCTCTCCCCGCTGCTGTGCCCAGTGGTGACTGATAGGCAGGAGCAGGGCTGTTGTGCAAGGCTGGGGAAATGGGAGCTCTGCTGCGTGTAGCAATCGTTTCAGGCTTGGCAGTGAGGTGTCAGCTACTCTTGCACTTGCAACGTAAGTCATTTTATTATTTAACCTAGTAAAATAATTTTTAACAATATCTTAGTTTTTCTTTAACCTAGAAAATGAAAATGTATTTTGGACTCCTCTATGTGAAAACGATTTTTGAACTTAAATGGACAGCCCATTCACTCACTGAATTGAAAATGTCCGTACAAGTCTGTTTACAGGGTGATGCAAAAACCTTTATTTGATGATGATGAAGTGGATGGAAGAACTAGAAGAGTTTCCAGGCTCATGAGTTTATCAGGAAGCTGGGCTTTATGACCTGCATGGTCTCTGTTCTGTGTTTCTTTGTTCTCACATTTCTGACTTCACCTGTTGCCTGTGGCAATATCACCCATACAAGTCAGGACAAGGATTAGATCAAAGGACGCATGAGGAACCAAAGATGGTTCTGAGTGAGATTTGGAGCTCAGATTAGGACATCTAAACACCTGTATGTCTTTCAGGTGTAGGTTTGTGTATGGCTAGCACTATACTGAAGGGTTCACTCATAGTTCTAGAATTCATGGTCAGCATGACATCTGGTGAAGTCATCTCTTGAAGATTGCTTGCTTTTGAAATATCAAATACTGTGCTTGCTAACACCTTTGTTGTATAAAACTTGAAACCAAACTTCTTACCTAAACAGATGTGCTGTACCCTCTGCTCTCCCTTCGTGCTACCTGACTTTGGGGTGTAGCTGTGCTTCTCACCAGCTCCCACAGCTTGGCACACAGGCCTGGCTTCGCTCAGCTGCTGCACTGCTCTGCCAGTACTGCTTTGAGAAGTAAAGGAAGAGTTTGTCATGAGAAAGCCCAGACTGCAAGGAATGTAGATCTAGTTTTATAGCTATCAGCCTGATGAACTCCAGCTCTCCCTTGAAAATTAAGAGACTTGGTCCTTCTCTGTAAAACTGATGGGAGTTTGGAAGGTTCCCGGAGAGCTCAATGATTTGGGAGGTGTGGGCTCAGGGGCAAACTCCAAAACCAAGGCAGCTCATCTCCAGTAAAAATCTGTATGGAGAGAAATGAAAAGCTGAAGGCCCAGAGAGCTGTTATCTGGCATGTCCTTTTGTTAGCTGACGTCTGAAATTTTACTCATCTGTCTTTTCACATTTGCTAATATACATTTTTATGCCCTGTAGTTTTGCTAGCACAAATGACTTTCTGAGATGGAGAGGTCACTTACTTGTGTTCCTGGCATCAGCTTGGTCTTCCATGTCAGTCTGCCCTGGAAGGTTTAAAAGTCAGTGTGCTCTCCCTGCTCTCTATCAAGCCTGAATTTCCAGTCAGGAAAAAACATTTTTGTGGGCAAAGTCCAAAGACTTATAGCTTTATTTACAGATTAGTGACCACCTACAGCAATGTAGCTCGTCACCAGCAGTGCCTTGGGCACATTTCCACTTTCTAACTTAGTGATGCTGCTTACAGTGTTGTCAACAGAAGAAATAAAGAACCAGGTGGGAACTGTGGTCCCATTAAAACCAATGGCAGAACTCCCATGGGCTTCAGTGGGCAAGCATTACACTTAGTGCTTAATATGAGGAGCTCAAAGCATACTCAGTGCATGGGCAGCTTCATGGGCTCTGGCAGTACCTGAGGTACCACCTTTGCTATGCTGATAAACTGCAGTTCTATCTTTCTGTCACTATTTTCTGCATTCAGGCCTCTGCTTTCTCTGTGGCTCTTGGGCATTATTTTGCTTTATAACAGCTTTAGATCTGAAGGATGCCTATGGACTTTCCCATGGCCACAAAAGAGGATCAGGATTGGAGTTCATGGACTGGGTCAGTGCTGGAAGCTGTGGGACAGCACTTATTCTGAGCCAGCGAGTCACTGAGAATTCCCTAGATGAACAAATCATATGGTTAATAGAAGAAATGGAAGCATCCTTCTGTTCCCTCCACACAGCAGCTTTCTTTGCTCTCCACCCAGTTAAGTTGTGAAATTCTGGGCAGATTGTATGTACATACGCCCACCATGCCTACTATATAAAGATACACACATATGCATACATAAACACCCTGTGCAAGCATGTGCCTCACATGGTACACAGGTTTGGTAATATTTCTAGCAATTAATCTCCCCGTTTCTGAGTTTGTACAGATTCCTGTCTAATCTCCAGGAAGATTATTTCTTTCTATATCCTGAGTGCCAGTGATATGCAAAGGCCAAATTGCATTGCACACTGCCCTTTGGGAAGAGACTCCTGCTTAAAAGCCTTCCAGATCTTGGCTATCACAGGAGACTATATTTGGAAGGATGGGAAAGCAACATGAGAGGCACATGGAGCAAAAGCTGTGAGCATCAGCAGTTTACTACAAGTAAACAGTTTCACTTCTCTTGTTGTTGTATTCACCGGTCTTGTAAACAGGATCTGACTACAGTAAGATAACAAAGCAGTGGGCCTAAATCTATCCTGTTCCTTCACAGTGTAGTTATTAACTGCCAACGGGCTCATGGCAACTGTTCTGTTTCATCCCACTGTGATCCACCATTAAGTTGCCCCTGCAGAGTCTTTGCTTTGCAGGATGAAAAGTCACCGGTCTCACTTGTTGTGCTTGCAGGGATTTACAAAAGAAGAACTTACTTGTCTGGGGTTGGGAGTATTACACATCACTCCAAAACTGTCCTCTGCATTTTGGAGAACAGGGTATTTCTGTCCATGTTTTTTATCCTGGTCATCGAGAGGCAGACAGTGCTGGCTGCGGTTCCTGCTGTCCTGTTCAGAAGAGAGCTGTGTGATCTGGAACCCAATGGTGCAGTCTTGTCTGATAGCATCTGCTTTCCCTGAATAATTGTGGACATTCCCACCTCTCCACTCCTCCCTCCAAGCACCTTGGAGTCATAAATCACAATGCTAGAGCAAATGGAGTCATGCTTAGGGAATGATCTTCCCTCTGAAGGTGAATCCTGATACCTGACGTATGAGAAGACCAGGCACATGCTAAAAATTCCTTGCTAATTTAGGTTGCTAGTTCATCAAAAACATCCTCCCAAACATGCACAGGATGTATTAAGTTATGGTGTAGTAAGCGATCAGCTTGTCACACTGACATTTCTGCTCCTTGCCAGAAAGCCCTGGACTTCATTATCTTTCTCAAGAAATTAGATCTGTTAGCGTCACCCTACCATAAATTTGTGTAACTGGAAACCTCTCCCTAAGCATACAAACATATGAGGACAACTGAGCATTGCTGTTCTCTGAAGGCTGAAGTATAAATACCTACTGGACTGACTAACATCATCTCTTCTCTGTTTCAGGTCCAATGAAATCTTAGCCTCCAGATCTCTTTTTTTTCCTGTTTGAGCCTTGGTCCAGTCACATTTTGGCACGGGCACATAGTGAGTTATGAATTGGGGCTTAGCATTTGGACCTGTCAGATGAGGAGATTTAATTGCGTGTAAGTCACTTTATGGTGTTACCTTGCCACTTATGGTTCTACTTGGAAAAGCTCAGAGATGTTGTCCGTGCTGCAGCAGGGGAGGTCCAGCGGTGTCCAGACACAGTCCCTGCACATGCTGTTGCCTTGGTGACTTACAGACCAGGAATAAGTACTTATAACTGAAACTTCCTGTGTGTTGAACAGCCACAGCAGGCAGATGCCACTGATGGTAAAACTCTTCACGTTCCTCAAGTTGTCTCCTCAAGTTCCTGAGGGCTAGGAGCAGCACAAAGCTCTGTGTCCACAGCTGGCTTCCTGGTGCAGTGTCCCTAGGAACGGAGAGCGGGGTTACCCCACACAGTGTGTGGCTGGAAGCCACTGCGTTAGGGCTAGGAAGGAGCATCCAGGCTGATCTCCTGCTGATGTTATCATGGGCCAATAATTTCTTGCAGTTGATGAAACTAGCAGCAAGGAGTCTCATGGTGCAATGATTTTCCGTGGTCATTAACATTAGCTTTAAAATGCAATGCAACAGGTCATCGTTTACCAGGCATCAGAGGGTCTTGGACTTTCTTCGGAGGCTAATTGTGGGGACCAATTTCAAAATTTTGAGATGAATTTTGAAATTTGTGATATAGATTGTTAAGGAAAATCTGTATAAATAGCCTACTGTGTTTTGCAGAGATCTTGCCAGTCCGTATTCTGTTTTATCTGGTTTCATACCAAGGCGTTATCCCACACGATCGTCTCTTGTTTGCAATCTTGGCTCATTAAGGTGATAATTTGATAAGGCAGGTTATTGTCTTTACCTTGGAGGATCTCTCCTGGGCTGATGTATTGGTGCTGCAGATAGACCTGTCGATAGGCTCCTCTGTTCTCAGCCAGCGTTGCGGCACGTCCTGCACCGTGATCGATGGGCCCCCGCCTCGTGCATGGCCTGCCAGCCCCCAGCACCCTGCGTGAGCTTGGCAGAGGCCTCCAGGGTGTGTCCTGGGAAAGGCTGGGGATGGGGCATGGCAGGACAGGGAAAGGCTGGGGACGGGGCATGGCAGGACGGCTCTGAGGAGCCCCTCAGTGTCGTGTCCCCTGCCTGCTCACAGGCGCTGGTGGGAGCTCCCGGAGCTCCTCGGGGGAAGAGCAACTGGAGGAGGTCACAGAGGGCCGTGAGGACATCCTGGATGAGTTTCTCTTAGGGAGAAGTCGGGACTATGCACACAGTTGAGAGTGGTTATTTCAGCCAAGCAGCAGGGCAGGGGCTCCAAGCAAGAGCCTTGAATGGAAACAGCCCCACCCCAGCATCCCTGCTCGGGGCTTGTATGTCTCCACAGGCAGAGGCAGGTGTTGGGGACATCCCCGAGCGATGGCAGCAGTGACGCTGAGCTCTCCTGGGAGCACTGCAGGGCAGCTCCTGTCCCATCATGTCCTCTGCCTGCTTGAGAAACCCGCCTGTCATCCTGCCCAGCACTCAGAACTGTGTTTTCCACACAAGTCTGCCTTGGAGATTAATTAGTAGCGTGTGTTACACATTACTGGTGAAAGTATTTTTGGAGTCAGAATGCTGATAAAGAGCTGTTTCTGGGGAGAGGAGAAGCAGGCCCTGTGCTTGGGACCATCACAGCGTGCAGCCTCCGGGGAGGGCAGCGACGCAGCAGCACAGCCCCGTCCCGAGGTCCCCGCACAGCACCGGGGTGACGAAGCATCTCCCGTTCCTCCCCGGTGATAAAAAGATGAGATAAATAATTAATAATTATCTGAGTCTCAATGTGACTGCTAAATAATTTTCAGTTCAACGTTATGTAAATTTTGAGTAATTTTTTTACTGGCCGTGCATAATAAAATAACTATGGTGATTAATTTTACACCCTCAGAGTTTAATTAAGATCATTGAGGAGGTTTGGGCTGGTACACCGTCCTATAATCACAGCCCCAGCTGCTGGAAAAGAACCGCCTGGCTTTCTGATCAGACGGTGATGTTTTGGGGGAGGAAGACTTGCTCACAGCTCCTCACCTAAGCTGTCCTCATCGGAAGGGCTCTTTGCTCTGCTGAACACTGACATGCTATGCACTGATTATTAATATATGCAATTGGATGTGTGCTTTTCTGTGTTTAAAATTTAGGAGGAGACTTGTTTCATCCTCTGAATTCCCGTATAACTCCTTGTTGTTGGAATAACAACAGTGTGGTTATTGGAATCGACAGGGTTGTTCTGTGATAGCCTCATCCACCTTCGAAGAGAAAGAAACTAAACTGTCCAAAGGGAGCAAGTATGTAGTGTTGAGTCACGTTTTCTTCCAGCATAGAGGTGTCCAGGTGTGGTGTTGGACAGGAGCAGGTGTCAAGCTGTGAATGCACGGCCTCTCTGTTGGAATCACTCCTTGGGCTCGGACAAGCCTGTGCTGCCCAGCCTCAGCAGAAGCACTGCGAGATGCACGGGGCAGGGTTGATCATCATTATTATAATTGCAGCTTCTGCAGAGATACCAGAGCTCCTCCAAAACCTCGTGAGCCCAGCACCAGGGAGCTGCTTTCCAGTTCATGCGCAGTTTTTATAGCATGGAGCAGAATTAGCAGAATGCTGATATCCTGGAAAAAAAACTGTTGGGAAAATATGTCCCGTAGGGTTGTTCCCGGGATGCAAAGTTTTCTCTGTGGTTTCTCTTGGTGTCTTTCATGTGACGGCTGTGCACACCCACAGCTCTGCCCCACAGGTTGCTGCAAGTCTGCAGGATGTGTCAGCACACAGGATGGACCCTGACTCATGGGGAAAGCACGCATGGAAAACGCTGCCATGCTTCTACCAATGCTTGTTTTGCTTTTCCGTGAGATTTTTTTTTTTTCCATTTTAAATAAATCAGGAGTTTAGCAATAAAAGCTAATGCTGAAGGGAAATGGTGCAGGTGAGCCCTGTAGAATTTCACACTGTGTTTATGAACAGAAACTCTTTTCAGGAGAGTCAACTGGGTTTGGAAAAAAGATGGAAGGTAGTTTCTGTGCTGCCCACAAGGTCAGAGGCAAATGGCCATCTTGCCTAGGCTCTGTGGTTACTCCTGCTGTTCCAGAGTTACAAAAACACACAAAGATACTGCTCTGGAGTACACATTCCTAAATCCTACCATTTTATTCCAGAACAAATTGTGTCTTTGTTCCAATTCTGTTGTAATCTGGGGAGGAATTCAGTGATAACTCTTCTGCTTTGAATTCACGCCCTGTGTTACTCCCAGTTAATTGTCAACGATAGGCAAATTCTGTTTTTTCCTTCATTCTCATTGCTGTCAATCCAGAATAACCCTGTTGAAATAAGCCAGCAGTTTTCAGGAACAGCTACAAATTGTGTCATTTCAAAGGAATGACTCTGGATTTTACCACATGAACCTGGCCCTCAGTGTGTGAGCAGAGCAGGTCTGAGTTAAGCAGGCTGAAGCACCTCCTCGACTGCAGCGTCCCCGGCAGCACTGCCATGGGCAGCAGCTCCCAGTGCGGGGTTGGGAAGAACTGAGCATCAAGGGAATGGTTAACATCTAACGTAGCAGTTCGAGCAGGATCTAGGTGGGTAGGTGGGTGCTTGCATTCAGGAATTGCTCCTGGAGGCCAGGAAGGTTGGAGCTGCTCACTCTGCTCCGTGGGACTGGCATGCATCTCCTCGAGCTGTTTTATGGCTGGGGAATGCAGGCTCCATCCCAGGGGCTCCTGAGGACCAGGTGCTGGGGATGTGATAGGGAGCTCATGTCTTCTTCTGACATTGAAGAAAATGCAGGGATATAAGCACACCCCTACACACAGGCATCTTGCTTAAACATTAGTATTGCAAATGACTTTAGGCATGCCCTAATTTTTTCTCAAAACTGAGAATCTCAGTATAATCCTCCTTAAACATCCATCAAAGGCTCGTGGTTTGTGCTGGCGAAAATGGCCAGCTTCTAGGCAGGTCCCTTCTGTAAACTGGGATTTGCTCTGCCCTATTCTTGGTGACTAATTCCTACACTGCTTGAGTTTGAATGTTAGTGCATAACAGAGCACGGGGACCTCTGTGCCAAGTGGCCATGCTCACTGTGCTGCACGCCATGCTCACCGTGCTGCACACCATGGTCACCGTGCTGCACGCCATGCTCACCGTGCTGCACACCATGCTCACTGTGCTGCACCCCATGCTCACCGTGCTGCACACCATGCTCACCGTGCTGCACGCCATGCTCACCGTGCTGCACACCACACTCACTGTGCTGCACACCACAGTCACTATGCTGCATGCCATGGTCACCATGCTGCACACCATGCTCACCGTGCTGCACGCCATGGTCACTGTGCTGCATGCTGTGCTCACCGTGCTGCATGCCATGCTCACCATGCCGTGTGCTCTCTGTCCTGCACAGCCACCTCCCGTCCCAGGCCCTGTGCTTCCCCCCCAGCTCAGACCCCAGCAGCTCTGCCTTTCCCTGGCGTTTGGCTCCTCCCCAAGGAGAGTTCTTATTTCCAGCATTTCTGGGTTTTAAATCCTCGGCACAGATTCTGGCTTTGATGCTCACTGAGTTATTGCTCTCTGGTTCCCACAGCCTCTCGCGGTGCCTCCTCTCTCCCGTGCAGGTACCACGTGTTGGCATGGAGGAGGGATAGAAGCTGCGAGCTCTTGCTGGCTGTGCAGCCTCTGCAGCCTGTTTGCAGGCAACAGCTCCCTAGCTTTTAACTTCCATTGTTGACTTTCTGGTCCCTTTCTTCAGCCTTTTAAATTTCCCTTTATTGTTTTAGCCTGTCTGCAGATCTATTTGTTTTACTTCCAAAAAGCCTTCACTTGCTCAATTAGCAAGAGAGCTCTTTGTGGAGTGCCACAGCTCTGCTCCCGGCACTGCTAAGTGTTCCTGGGGCACCGCTCCTCCCCAGAGAGGATTTACCCCTGCAGTCCTGTGCTGGATATTGCTGCACGCCCGCTGCAATGCTGCTGGGTGGTGCCTTGCAGAAAAGGAGCTTTTGTGGCACAGGGGTTTAAGCGTGTTGCCACAAATCAGGCCGATCTATCCTGGCTCAGGCTAAACTGCAATTTTGCTCCCTGCCCTGTTGGGTCAATAGTGTGTTTTCTCCACACATGGGCTCTTTCACCATCCAGAGTTTTATTTGCTTTTGTCTTACTTAATGGTGTTGCTGCTTTGTTTAGAGCAGAGGTTATGAGGATACAAGTCAAACCCCTCTCCTGCTGGGAAGCTGGGAAGCAGGGTGGGTGCTGCCTGCTGTAACCCCAGCAAACCTTGGGCGATTCACGTGCCCTGAGCCCGGCCTGGGTGCGCAGCACCCAGCAGGGACCCAGGCACAGCCCATAGAGCTGGGCTGGAAGGCAGCTCCCTGCCTGCCCCAGGCTGACACAGTGGTGCCCAGCCTGCCCTGAGCCCAGCTGCAGCCCCAGGATGGGCTCCCTGCAGCCAGAGGCAGCTCCCGCACGCTGCATTCTTCCCCCGAGGATCCTGGTAGGAAGCTTTGCCAGGAGACTGCAAAGGCCTCTGCCATTACATCTGCATTCAGTCTTCGCCTGGACACAGGATAAAGAATTTCTCCTCTCAGGGGGATTGTGGCACTTTGTTTTGCTATTTTCCCTGTTTTTGCACTCTGTTTAAACTGTGAGTTTGCCCTTACCAGCCAGGGGCTAACGCCTGGTAGAAAACTGCTTACAGTGCTGCTTACAGAACCTTTGTAGAGTTCAGGGGCTGTTTCAGCAAGATGTTCCTGAGCAGTTCTTTGCTGTACATTCCCCCCCACAATTCTGAACCCACTCTGCAGCCCAGGCTGGGCCAGCAGACCCGCAGCATTCTGGGCTCATTGGCCACTGCACGTGAATGAATGCTGTGACTTTTTGAGTGCCCCTGAGCGCAGGTAAATATTAGGACAGCTTCCAGAGCCTTGCAGCCTGGCTGGCCTGCCTTGGCCAGCTGGACTTACTTTGCTTTTCCAAGACAGAAATCACTCTGGGGTAGGAAGCTGGAGTTGCCATCGTGTTCCCAGCGCCCACCTCCCGCGGGATCCTGTGGGCTCCTCTGGAGCCTCTGCCCCATGTGGGTGGGAGGGCTCGTGGGCTCGCTGCCGGCACAGGGCTGGCATTTGCCCTTGCTGGAGCTGGGGAGCTGTAGGAGCTGCTATTTGCTTTGTGTGATTGATCACATCTGTATGGCACAGCGCTGCGTTGCGAAACGGCCCTTTCGTGTGTCAGACTGACTTGCAGTGTGACCTGATGTGAATTAAGGCCATATTTAAGAACTGAAATTTGCAGAGAACTGGTACTTTTCTTTTCTTGGAGCAAACGGCCCTTGGCAGCTGATGGAACAGGGCACAGAGTCCTCAGGGACCCTCATGATGGCTGTGAGCATGGCAGCTGTGCTGCTGGCTGCTGGCACGCTCCCCACTTGCCCCCATGCTCACCTGGCCAGGGTGAACCTGTCTGGCTCCCAGCGGGGCGGTGCCATGAAGAGGAGGGCACAGGCCTGTTTGTCCCTGCTTTGCTGCACTCCACTGAGTGACCTCAGGCAAGTCTGCATGAGCCCTGGGCCCTGAGCTCGTGGGTTGCGCATCCTCCATCTGGGTGACTGATTGGTAGGAACTGGACATCTAAAATGGACCTGACCCTGCAGCTCCGTTTCTCCATCTGCCTCCGGCTGGTTGGCTTACACACAAGGTTTGCCTATTTCATGGCACCCAGCACAAAGTGAAGTCTTTGCGATCCCAGCAGAGTCATTAGGCACTTGCTAAATGTTAACGCTGGGGCTGTGGGATGGAGGAAGCCAACTGGCTGCCTGGCTCAGGGCCTGCTGCTCCTGCAGAGGTGGAGTTACTGGGGGTGGGCTCTGTCCCATCAACACCTCCCTGTCACTGCTGAAGTGATGCTCCCCCCACATGTCAACACTGGAACGTATCTGCTGCACACGGACCGTTTACTGGCAACGAATGCCACAGTGAAAGATGCCCTTTAATTAATGCACTTCATAACAAATCATCTGAAAATGGATCTGTGCTTGGGGCCAGGCTCTCCTATACAGGCTGTGGGGCTGCCCATGTGAACACGGCTCCTTTTGTGCATCTCTTGCAGGGCTGGGGCCTGAGCATTTGACTCGGGTAAAATTGGTTTCTGGATGTGCAGTCTCCGACCTGCATCAGGTGTTTCTGTGAAGGAATTGCTGCCTCGCACACCAAGGCTGCTCCTGAGCACACCTGGGCTGCAGAGGGACGCTGGCTGGGCTCGGGGGTGAGCTGACACTCTCGTGTGATTCCCGTGATCCCAGCATGGGAACAGGCAAGGACTGCAGGCTGACAGTGATGAGCTCCTTTCCCATCTCTGGTAAATCATGAAAGAAGGAAAAAAGGATCTTGTGCTCAAATCTTGGTGTTAAAATGAATTCACAACTGTCTCAGAAAACTGAGAACAGCCTTGCCTGGAGTGGTGAGCCCCGTGCCTTGCTCTGCACAGGATTTTGTGCTTCCCTCAGCACCAGGGAAAGCTGGCCGCACGCACCTCGGGCAGAGCCAAGGCGAAGCACTTGGCACCCACGTTTGTCAGTGTGTTACCTTCAGTCCTGCCTGGGGCTGAGCTGAAGAATACAGATGATCCATCACCTGTGGCTTGTTTGTCCAGCCCTGCTGACTACGCTGAAATGCTTTTGTTTTGTCAGGGAAGCCTGAGCATTTCAAACACAGGCCGGTCCTGTGAACTTGGAGCATGTAAGCACTGATGGGAATCTGTCGCGTGATGGGAACCCTTCACCAGCTGCAGTCCTTGCAGGAGCCCTCCCTGTGCACCGCAGAGGGTGTGTTGCCTCTTCCTACCCTTCAACAAACACAACTGAGAGCTCTGCTGTACAGACATGTAGCTCCATGTGACTCCTGTGTACAAAACCACAACAGAACAAAATCCCCTTTTGTAGCTCCGATCCCTTGGTGAGTCCCAGCCACGCAGCTTGGCTCCGTCAGCACTCACGGATATCAGGCCGTTGCCTTTCCTCTGAGCAAGTGCCTGCATAACCTTGCCCCTGAGAACTGGATCAGCACACGTACGCACAGGGTGTGACTTGCCATTGGGTGCTGCAAGGACCTCAAGAGCAGTGAGAACAGCAAATTTCAGTGCAAGAGTTATGCAGAAAAACTGGGGAAGAGCAGTGTTTGTTTTGGATCTCTCAGATCCATGAATTCCGTGTTATTATGAAATGCTCTTTTAGTTTTCAACCTTTTTTTTATTTGAGAAGTCAAAATGAAGTTTCATTTTGGCATGGAAAATTGAAATGTTTTGTTTTGCAAATGTCAGAGCAAAATAATTCAACCTCTTGATAATTTTCCCTTTTTTCTAAACCAGAGCCAACTGTTAGAAATCCCACCCTGGTGGTCTGTCATCACACCTTGCCCCTGGGATGAGGGTCTGTGAGAGGATGCTGGAGCCCTGATCCTGACACAGAGGGAACTGCATTGCTGTGCTGAGCCCCAGAAATGCAGGCTGGGAAGGCTCTTTGGGACTCCAGAGACACTTGCAAGGTAAGGGCAGGATGCAGAGGGCAGGATGGCAGGATGTGACCTCAGGCTCTCCTCAGGCTGGCCAGGGTGAATACACATGGGAAAGCAAGGTACGGAGTGCCTGCTTGCATTTGCTGCCAATAACGAATGATGAGCTTATTTCAACATGACGTTCAGGAGTGCTGGGAGGAACTTGTTTCACAGCTCGAGGAAGCAGTTCGGTTCGGTAGCAGAAAGCCTGTCAAATAGTAAGCCTGAAAGGTGGAATTTTCCAAGTGTAGAGAAGCAACTGTGCATGCTGGAGTTGGTCGTAGCTCCTGCTTGTTCTCTGAACATCTCAGTGATGAGGGTTAATAGGGATGGGGATGTGTCAGCCCTATGCCAGGTAGTGGATTTCAGCCTACAGCAGCACCAGCTTTTGCAATTTTACCACAGATTTTGTTACGGTTGTTTTTCAAAGCTCTGGTTCCTTATATCCTGTAATTATGTGAGAGTTTCAGTGTTCTTTAAAACTGAAGGTAAATTGTCAACTCTTGATTGTATAGAATAGCCCGAAAACAACCAAGAAGTTTTGAAGGGAAAACGGGCAAGTAGAGGAAACCTGAAATTACTTTTCTTTGAATTCTCAAGATTTGTAAGGCAAACTCATGATTTTGTGGCCTAGGACAGGCCTGCTAAACGTTTGCTATTGGCAATGCTATGTTTATTTTCCAGGCTTGGATTTCTGCATGGCTTTATACACTTCATGAAAAATGCAGAATTTTATGTTATTTTTTAAAAGGAAGCAGATCGCTCTGCTGGATGATCTCCAAACCAGACTGTAACATACAATAAAAATTCTATAGTGCACTGTAACAGACTACAAAAGGCAAAGATGTTACTTTACCAGCACAAAACCCAGGCATATTACAGAGGAAGAGATTTATATGGCATATTGCTTGTATTTATGGCCAAAAGAAAGGGAAAAAAATATATACTGCGTGCGTATACTGCCTATAGAAATTACAGAACAAAATTTAATTAGGTCTTTATAAATAAAATCCACATATGCGGATTTATGATATATTTCTTTCTCAGCCTTTGAAAGGATGGCTGCCTTCACTTTGCGAACCAGTCATTTGCAGACATCAGGTCTGTAATTCAGGAACTGGCACAACCAGGAGTTTGTGGATTTGTGTCTGGCAAATGCCAGTCCCAACATATCTCTGTTTCAGAGGCAAACGCTGGGATTCTCAGTGGAGGAGGCGGGGGAAGCGTGCTGCAAAAGGCATCTCTTAACGATTTTTTTTTCCAAAGTGTGTAATTGTGAAGATTAAGTTGCTTGTTCTGTTCATTAAGAAACAACACTAGCGCAGCACATAGTTATAACTAAGGAGAAAACATATGATTGTTATAGGCTCCATCTAGATGTCCCCTTCCCTAGTGGGAATGCTTCATATTATATTTGCAAAACTTACGTGACTAGTACCCAAATCATGAGTGAGGACTAAAGGCAGCTGGAGCACAGGCCTTTCTCATGTGAAACAAGGGGATCTCATGACTGGATCAAGACCTAGCAAAACATCGTATTAAAGGCTGGATTGTGATGCCTTTACTTGTAGTAATGAAGTGTCAGTCTTCCTGAGTCACACTGACACACCACTGACTGCCACTTCTCTGCCCCACTGCTGACAGTAAGTTATAGACCTGGTTTCCTCTACTCCCCCTAAGCAGCTTTGGAGGTTGGTGCCAAATGAGTCCTGAGAACAGGAATTCAGGCATGATTTCTTGATGTGGTTCGAGCTGCATTATAGTTTGCTGCTGCTGAAAGAGGGAGATCCTGTTCTTCCATCTGCCTCCCAGCTTCCAGCCGTGTGTTCCTGCCAGCTGAGCTACGTCACCCACAGCGGTGGATGGGCTACGAGGTCCTGCTGTAAAGCCCTCAGCTTCTGCACGCACACCTTGGCTGCTGAACACAGTGCAGCACACGTTTTCCTGAGTACCACTTCTTCCTTTTTGCACAGTCCCAGAATTGCCTCCGGCTGCCACAGAGTTCTGCAGGAAATAAGGATACACGTACCACCAGGAATGTCACGTGGGAGGTCTTGGTCAGTGCCCTGGTGGTGGGAGAGGGTGAAGCTGGGCACGAGGCTTTCCTTCTACCTCTCTAAAACTGAAACAGCATCAAAAGAACATGTCTGTTCCAGTCATAGAAAGAATTCCTCATCTAGAGACAAAACAAGAGCTACTGGAGTTCTTAGCTGTGTCTGAATGAAAATAAAATTGAATTTCAAACCTTAAAGTAGAAATAAAGAACTAAGGTGTGCAGCAGGGGTCTGGCTGGAGGGTGCGGGCTGCTGCTGACCAAAAGAAGCCAGCAACAACTGATTTTGACTTCAGAGAAATAAGTTCATGGTTGTAATTAGTTTAGCATGGGCCATGGGGGATGTAAAAGGTCAGTAGTTTTGCATCTAATCCCAAAGACAGGTTTATTTCACCTCTTGCAGAGATTGATTTGTGTCTCTTACTGTGGAGCCTTCACGTCACGTGGCCCAGCTTTCCTCTCTGAGCAGGCAGAGGTTGAATGAGGCAGCTCTCCCGGAGCAGGACTGTCACTGGGTGATGGCTCTGTCTCTGTGATATTGAAAACAGACATCAAGGCGCTTTTCACTGACACATTCCATCAATGCTAGAGACTTGTCACGCAGGGAGGAAACACTGAGTGAAGCAAAGGAAGCATTTACAATTTGCTGCTGTGAAAGAAGACAAGATAAATCAATAGGAACTAAATTAGCACAGCCAGCGGTCCTCACACCTACTTTGGAAACTCTATTAAAATCCATGGCCTAGAATTTGCAGGAGGGATTATATGCATGAAGGGTGAGTCAAGATTTTAGAGTGAGCTAATGTAAGTGACACCCACTTCTCAAACTGCCTGAAAACACTTACTGCCAGAATGAGCTGCCAAAGCCTGGAGTTCTAGTAAGTATTTGCTGGCTGTCATTGGCCTCAGATAAATGCGTTGGGAGGGGAATAGTGGAGGAGTCAATCAAAAGATAACGCTGAGTAGAGCTCAGTTGTATAACACGACAAGAAGTCAATTTTAACTAAAGCTGAACATATGTCTCTGTACGTGGGCATCGTTGGAAGTGTGATGGCCCAATGAGAGTCCAGAGAGAGATATCTGAGAGCAGCACACAGGAACAAGATCTGACAGATAGCTCGTGTGATCGAGTTGGTTGTGTTGTTGTGCTGCTCTTGGCTGACCTTCTTCATTCAGCTGAAATGACATCTTTCCAAGGCTTTTGCTGAACTTTGCAGATTTATGACAGCATCTCAGTGATACACTGTGGCACAAGAAGACTTGATAAAAGTCAGATTGAGGTGGTTGGTCTTGCAGAAATCTGTTTATTGGTGTAGTGAATGTGGCATTTCCAGGAATCATCCCATGTGTGTGTGCTGTGCAGTTGACTGACACACGTGGTGAATCTCAGACACTGGGTTTGTTGTAGCACAGAGCAGGCTCAGGTCTCCCAGGGCTGCCCATGTGTTGTGGGGTTGATCCCTGTGCATGTGATACATCGAGGGTTTCCTAAGTCCAACAATTGCTGCTTGCAGGCTGGCTGCTGGGCATCCAGGAATCCTGGGCGGGTGTGTAGAGCCCTCTGCTTCTGGCAGGCAGGGCTTGTAGGAGAAGAAAGGAAGCGTCCAGAAAACCTGAACACATGGCAGCTCTGTGCAAAAGAAATACCACTGTCAGCACATTCATTCCTGATTCCCTGACTTTTACTGTTCCAGAGCACCTTCAGCAGAATTTCCTGCTTTTCTGGTAGTGACAGCAGCATGCTGGTAAAGGCCCTGGGAAGGGGAAGGGAAGGAGAGTCTGTCAGTGAGGTGCTCTGGGCTTGCAGGGGAAGAAAGGCTGGACTGGGGCTGGCTGCACAGGAGTGGAGTTTTGGGCTCTGCCCCTTTCCAGAGCTTCCCATGGAAATCGGTGCATGCAGGCCCTGGCTGTGCTATGGGAAGGATGCAGACCTCAGTCACTTTCCCAGCGCCTCCAGAGGAACTGCAGGGATGAACGAGTCTGGTCCTGCAGCGGTTTGGCAGCCTGCCCTGGAAGAACAGGGCTTCCTGCAAGAGCAGAGAGGCACTGCTCGTGGTTAAATGACAGCTCCAAGGAGTGAAAGAACGGGGGGTTCTGCCAGTCCTGGTACCATGCTTCAGCTTCATCTACATTTCTGAAGTGCACTGAGCCCTTCACAGGGAGATGCTATAGAAACACAAGGCATTAATAGCATGGAATACACCATAAAAGCCAAACAATGTAAAACACATGTAGGCTGAGCGGGACGAGAATTCCGTGCATGCTCTCTGCCATTGCCTGGGTCTTAAGCATGCATTAAATTGTGGCAACCAAAGGCTATAGAGTACAGACCATGAGCTGGAATTCCACTGCAAAACTGTCAGGGCAGAGATGTGACCAACAGTGATAAACTTGAGAAGTGATTTTAGGAGGCTCTGTTTTGATGAGCAGGATTTCAGAAGTGCCTTTCAAAGGTCGGCTGCATGGCGTTGTCAGAACACCAGGCGCCAGGATCGCTCTTCTCTTTTGTAACCCCCTGACGGCGGTGTGCCTTGGCACCGCACCTCGGGGGGACTTCAGTTCACAAGGGGATATTTGGGCACGGTGGTAATGGGAACTAGGCAAAGCTCAGAAGGACTTCCGTGCTGAAACACAGCTTGTCTGCTGTATAGTAGAAGGGAGGATTCCAGATCCTTTTGTTCTCCTTTTTATCTTTAAGAGCTTTACAGCAAATATCTATCTATCTATCTATCTAAAGTCACAGGGAAAGAAAGATCCAGCCTCTCTATCTTTCTGCCTTTCCTACAACAACTGGGGGACAGTTTGTGCACTAAGTGGTCGGGTGGGCTGTGCTGGGATGTGTGCGTGCTGGCAATGGGCTGTGGCTGGCAGGGCCAAGTGGGTGCTTGGGCACCTCCCCACACAGCATGGGCCACCCAGATGGGCCTGGTTTGTGCAGAGCAAGGGCTGGAAAGTGAGAGATGGACTTGCAAGGTTACTCTGGAGGATTGCTGCTGGGTAAGCTTGTCATGGCCACTCGCAGGGTTTAAATCACTAGCGCAGAGTCCTGCAGTCCTGGACCATTGTCAAACTTCCATCATATTGGGTTTGGTGATAATGCCCGCAAGTGTCTCACAAACCAGATGCTGCATAAACCAAGAACAGCTGATTTCCCATCCCAGCAGAAGAGCATATTTGGGAAGGGGAGCCAAAGGGCATCAAGAGGCTGTGCATGTGCTGGGAGCACAGAAGGAGCAGAAATGTCCAGGTGAGACGCTGGAAGATGATGGACGTGGGATGTGCCCAGGTGCCTGGCCCTGAGCCCAGCCGTGGGGTGCGCAGGGCCGGGTGTCTGTGGCAGGGAGCTCCAGCAGCACGCTGAGCCCACCGTGTGCATGGCCCAGGGGTGGACAAGGACTTGCAGCACGAGTGCACCCTGCCCTGCTGCTGCCGGGCTGTGCTGGGACGTGGCACAGCTCCAGCACCCCGAGCCTTCTCCTTGGCGCTGAGCGAGGTCACTTCTGCAGCTCGCCCGCATCCCCACTTGTGGTTAATGGCACACCTGGTGCCAAATAGGATCTTTTCCGTTCTTAATCTGTGATTAACAAGGTTGTTAAAGTCGTTCTCAGCTCTGCTGAAACCAAACAGAATTTTATACGACATATTGGGCAAAGGCTGTGTTTGAAGTAGTCTTTAATCTTAGCTCTAGTATTAAATCAAATGTAAACAGTCACATTTTATCAGCTCAGCTACAGAGTAATTTATTTGTTGGTCTAATTTTAGTACTTGTAGGTAATTCAATATTATGTGAAATAGCTTATATAGGAGGGAGCAGGTCTGATTTTCCACTGGCAGAGCAGGTAGAGGAGTCCCCTGATCCTGCCAAAGCCTTTGGCTGTTTTCTGGATAGTTTCACTGATTTTAGAAAAGCTATTCCAAATGTGTGAAAAAGCAGAATGACTAGATGTGAGGCTTTGCAGGATCAAGGCCTGCCATTGTGTTTTTTTGGCAGCGGTGTTTGACATCGCAGTGCCTTTTTTGTAAGTGCTATTTTGTATCTATTTTTACTGCATTGTGCAATTAGAGTTTTAGGACAGAGCTGTAACTATTGCACATTTTGCTGAAAGTTACCCTATCACAATGGAAGAGATAAGCCCTGTTTTCCTTTTAACTGGAGGAGGATATAATTGTGGGTCCCAGTCTCTGTGGCAAAGCGCAGTGAGTGCTGGAGTTTGGATGCTGCTGCTGTTAGCTCCTTCATGCGCTCAGACCCTACCATCTTTTATCAGCCCCATTTCTTTCATGGGCATTCAAAGGTGGGGGCAGTCCCCGTGAAGATAAATATTAGATTAGATTAGCCGTTGCTGTAGGACTTGATTTTTCCTATTGGAAAAATTGTTCTACCCTGGCCATTGAAAGACATCGCCATGTGAAATCTGAAGAAGTGCAGAACATGAAACTAAGAATATGAAACTGCACAAAGGCATTTTGAGATGATGTCTGAGTGAATGGAGTTTTATTGCTGCTTGGCACTAACAGCTAAAGTAGGTTATGAGAGAAAAAGGGCTGAAAGCTGATAGGCAGTGATCTGATGTAGAGCTGAACTCTGTCCAGGAATATTTCACAAATCAAGCCTTTCTCTCCTCACAGCACCCGGGATTTCCAGGTGATTTGGGTGGGAGCAGCGGACTCTCAGAGCCTCCTGTGGAGGAGAATGGCTCCATTTCCCATCCCTGCTTCTGGTGAGACTTTTCAGAGATTATTTCCAAGCAGCCTGACTGTGCGTGCCTTCGCTGCCGTGTAAGAGGCAAGCCCCATTGTGTCGTGGGGGAACTGCACCCATAAGTGCCGATCTTTTGTTTTTCTATTGGGAAATTCAGCCTGAATTAATGCCAAAGAAAGCTTAAAAATTTCCCCTGATTTTCTGCCCAGCATCTTGCATGCTTGAGTACTGGTCGTACCCAGATCAGCATTAACTCATGCTGGTAACTGAAATTTCCCCTCGAGGGATCAGAGTTGTGTGATCTAAAGTAGGAATGCTTTAATTTGGGTAGAATTGATCTAATCTGGGATTCTGTAGCATTTATAGCAGCTGGCCTGACTACTTGGTGATGCACATCCAGGCCTTTACAGAGGCAATCTTTGCAGAAAACATTCCCCTCTGCCCCCATTTTTTTTTCAGCCAGCTAAAGCCATTTCATTACCTACCTGACTTGCGTGTCTCTATTAGGGCAGGATTTTAGTTTTAAACACTTTAAAGAATACTCTGAAATCATAACCTACAAGGCTCTCACTTGGTTCGTGTGGTTGGGACTCAATTGACTGTGAAATCCTTGTAGGAGCAGGTGTAATTGTGATCGTAAACATTTGCAGGATGCTTTACTGCCAGCTTTAATCCCTGCAGAGGGGAATATTTAGGAGTAGGAGAACAAATGTGAAACTACCTTCAAAGAGTGAGTTAAAAGATCAGGAACACGAAGCTCAGGTCACCAAGCAGCCACAAAGCTGCTGCGGCTCCAGGAGACCCGGAGGGGATCTCAGGGTGGTGGTCAGCCTTTGGGCCCATTGGTCACAGACTGAAGGGCAGGAAAAAATGAAGAGCAAAATTTTCAGCGGTGGCACTGACTGCTAGAGAAGCTGGAGCAGCTCTCTGCGGAGGGAGGCACTGAGAAAATACGTGAACAAGGTCGTGTTTCCTTGTGCCTTGTGGAGGGCACACAGCTTTCCTTTGATGAATGCACAGGAAATGGAGAAGCAGGCAAGGGGCTGAGAACTGTGCAAGGAAGTTCGATAGGGGTTGAAAGTCCTTCCTGTGCCTAGGGCCAGGCTCACAAGCAAAATGCCATTCATGTTCCATGGGAGCCCGGGCTCGCACAGCTCCTCGCAAAGAGCTCTTTGCTGGGGGAATTTTTCCCACTGCCATTACGGAAACCCAACTCATTGGTGATTTCAAAGAGGGAAGAGGAGAAGCTATAAAGACAAACATGTAGGAAGTGCTACAGAGTGATAAGGAAGCTGGAATGGTAAATCAAAGCCTAAAGAGGAAGGATACGAAGGGGCACGAAAGTATAAATCTTTCTAAACAGAGCAAGGACTGGTGGGGCCTTCAGAGGGACGTGAATGGTGGTGGGTGAGCGGCGCTGCCGAGGAGCTGAATGGATTCCTTGACTTGATAAGCAAGGGAGAGCAGCTGGAGGTCACACACTGCAAGGAGGACAGGGAAGCAGTGTTTTTCTATGTGGGGAGAGAGAGAAGGCATATTATTTAGAAGTTTTATGTGCGTAACCCAAGTAGACAGCTGGGAAATTAAAACTATTAAAATTGACAAGTCACCAATTTTAGATTAATTGCAACCTACAGTTCCTGGAGTTGGTTTCTGGCCTCAGTGCTTGAGAGGTCCCTGGGAGAGTGCTGGTATCTGAGGAGGCAGACACAGAAAGCATTGTCTCCTTGTTTTAAAAACAGAGTAAAGCAACAAGAGAAAAAAATGAAAAAGAAAGAAATTTGGCAAGTAGTAGAGAAGACAGAGTAAATATTACCGAAGGGCAAGCACTGGGCAATGTTCTGGTAGACAGTGAAGTGGCCCTCAGCATGCAGTGGTCTCATTTCTGAAAGACATCGCTGGACTGGCTGAAAGAGCACTGCGAGCGCTCGGGGCTCGCGCAGCCCCAGCCCCCAGAGCTCCAGCTTTGGAGAGGGCTGGGGGCCATGCTGCAGGACAGAGCTCACCGCAGGCTGCTGTGTTGCCTGGGGCAGTGCAGCATGCTCGGAGCAACCTGCAGCCCACCCTGCAGCCCAACCTGCAGCCCAGCTTCCTCCCGGCCCTCCGCTTCCCATGAAAACAGCAAACACGTGTTGTGATTTTTTAAATGCCCTGTGAGTTCAAATGCCAACAACTGGCCGTGTTGTACATCCGCTCCGTGCTTCTTGCTGCCAGCCCTAGCCGTGGCAGCTGGCCCTGGTGGCAAGCTCTGCCCAGTCGGGGCTTCCAGCTGCCCTGACCCCCTGGGGTGCTGCTCCTGCCGTGCTGATGTATTGGGTGTAGGCAGCAGCCAGCTCTGTGCTCGAGTGCCTTTGGGATGGTGAAAACCCTTGCACCACAGACGACTGGAATGTCTGAGCGTTCAGACAGATGCACTTTCCCCCACAGCCAGCATACGTGGTGAGATCTCATCCTGCAGAGGCTGTGCTGATGGCAGAGGACCTGGTGAAGGCAGGCCTGTGCCAGGTTATTTTAGCCAAACTAGTGCTTTCCAACCTTTTTTTTTTTTGAAATTATGGAACTCTGAACATTTGACACTGGAGATCTGAACTCTTACAGGAAACCAAAGCCTCTTTACTATCTCCTCGCTCATGTAAATTGTCAGGTGCTTTTTACAGACCTACAGAAAGAGGCTGTGTGCCTGAAGGGCCTGCAGCAGAACCCCCCGGGTTTAATAGAGCTATTGGTGCTCGTAGCCTTTTGTTTTCTTAAGCTGTGTGATGATGAAGACGAGCAAAGAGAGAAGGATGCAGTACTGCAAGCTCCTCTCACCTTCAAGAAATTAGAAATACTTTTCATTTGGATGAGAATTTCAATAGAGTTCCCAGCACTGATGTCCCACTATGGAGCGGAGGCACAAGGCTCCTCTTGTGAGGTGTGAAGTTACCCAGGAGACAGACTGAGCCACCGAGACATTCGGCAAGTTTTTGAGAAAGAGATTTATATATAAATGTGCTACGGGAAAAAATACCTCTGCTCATACACATGGTAATTCTTCTGTCCGACTTTGTTTGCTATCTTTCTTTCTTTATTGTTTTCAGAGATTTAAAGGAATTTAATTAAGAAGGCAGTTTAACTATCCTCTTTTTTCCAGATAACAAACACTAAAATAAAATGAAGTGAAATACTGGAGAGCTTGCTTTATGCCCCTTTTAAAACCAAAGACAAAAGCCAAGTGAGATCATAGGGTTTATTAGGCAAGATGTTTCCAGTAAAGATGGGGAAGCGCTCCTGCCACCGTACAGGGAACTGCTGAACCTTCGGCTGGAAAGTTGCTGCCAGCTCCCATCGTCTGTCTCTGGGAGGGAGAACTCCAAAGACGCCTGGGACAAGAGGTGACATAAGAAGGAAGCAGAGCTGTGTGCATTGTTCAGCGTGGCAGAGCTGAGGAGAGGGCACTGGTTTCTGTAGATGCACCAGAAGGAAGAATATTACATAAACAACAATAAACCTTTGGTTGTCAGAATGATTATCAGCTTTCATGGAATACACTTACGCGGGAAATGAGGACGATTCTGGGCCTCAGAGCAACCGAGTTCTGCAAAACCTTGTGTCAGGAGAGCAGGGCAGGCTCCTGTTGCATAACCCACACACGAGAGGGGTTGCATGTGATGCTGTGGAAGCGGACTCTGGCTGCAGTGATCATCTCCAGTGCCACACGCTCCTGGAATACTGATAATTTCTTCCACTGGCCTGGTGTTCCACAGGCAGCTGTCTAGCTGTGATCTTCCAGAGAGCCAAAAGTAAGCTTTATTATTTAGGTTTTAGCTCAGCTATCATACATCATTTAGAAAAAGCTCTGCTGTGCTAAGCTGCATTCAGTAGCGTGGCAACATCCAGTGTATATATTTGGCTGCACTCTGCTTTGTCTTTTTTTGGCTCTGATGCCAGCAGGTAAGGGACCAGCGTGGCCTGAGAGCTGCTGGTGTGGGGTGTGTTGTTGGAGGCTATCTGGTTTCACATCTTTGGCAAACCTGGTGCTGCCACAATCCTCACCAGCTCCCGGCACGCTGCATCTCACCTGGAGCGAGCAGACGCTGCTTTGCTCCTGGCTGCATGTGTCCATGCCTTTCTGCAGTTTCCCTCTCTGACAAGCTTCAGCTGCTTGCGCTCCTGTGCTCTGACCCATGGCTCCCTGCAGCCCCTCCTGCCCTTTCCAGAATGCAGTTTGAAGCTTCAGCTGTAGTGATCTGGGTGCAGACATCATGCTCGCTAAAGGGGGAAACCACAGCCCTGTGCCCTATAATGGAGCTCTCCAGGACGTTGTGCCAGAGGCTGCAGCTGGATAATGGGATGTAGGAGCTGCAAAACCGTGTGCTTAATGGCCAGTAGAGACAGGGTTATAAATCAACAAGGTATCCATTGCCTCCAATGGAGATGGTAATCTGGTTTTTCTCCTGGTGGCTGCAGTAGCAATAATCATGTGCCTGCAGCCTCCTCCGGGGTGCACTGCGAAGCATTTCCCATGCAGCCTCTCACAGCTCTCCCATCGCCGTGGGCACTGACAGCACCTCCTTAACCAGTGGGAACTACAGGTGCTCAGCACCTGAACTCAGCCCTCGGGCAGGATACGTGCAGGAACCCATGGGATTCACCCCACTTACCACCAACAGCTGCAGGGGCAGTCTGGAAATGGGGTTGCAGGAAGAGAAGGGACCTGTAGGGCTGCTTTCCTCTGCCTTTTGGAGGTACTGCCACTTGGAGGTACTGAGGGTGGCTGAGCACGGAGCAGCCCCACGTTCAGGGCTCCCTGGGCAGGAGGCAGCACGCGGCCCAGACAGCAATGCCCTGGTGTCAGGTGTCTGCCTCAGCCTCTTCCCAGCAAGAAAGTCTCCACCTAAATCAACAGGAGCTCTCTGGACTTCGAACCATGGCAGATGGGTATTTTTAGAAGCCAATCAATCAGTGGTGACTGTTCAAGTTCAGACAAGTCAAACACAGCCTGCAAAGTTACCCAGCAGCACTGTGTGTCGTCGCAAGGCTGGTGAGCCCGCTTACTGGACAAGCTGTGCCAAATCCGTGAGCTACCAGGGCTGCGTTCTTTTTAGAGAGCTATCTATAAGAAGTACAGGTATAAACAGACTGCAGATTGCAAAACACACACTTTTTTAAACTGAAGCAATAAATTACTGTTTGTGCTTCCATAGAAGCCTTCTTTCAAGGTGCTAAGTGTGTTTTCCAAGCTTTAACACAGCACTCGGTTGAGGCTTTGTCATCCTGGCCTTTTTGCAGGTGGGGAAACCGAGGCACAGAAGTGTGGAGGAGCTGCTGAGGTGCCACAGAGACTCTGAAGTCCCAGGGAAGTGCTGTGCTGGGTAAAGAAAACAAACACCTGTGCCCTGGCTTTCCCCTTCACAGAGCGATCAGCTGAAATAGCAGCGATGGGGTGAGGTCAGCCTCAGGGCTCTGGCAGCAGCAGGTTGGCTGTTTGGTGGCTCTGCTACAAGGTAGGAATGTCTGAAGCCTTTGTAGATGGTTCTTCAGAGAACATGAGCTGGGGTTTGGAAACACTGAGCTCGGAGCGGGGGTACGAATGTAGTGTGTAGGAATTAGAAAATCCCAGTAATGAATCATATCACTTCATGAAAAGTGGAGAGGCTCAGGAGTTCTGGGGAAGCAGGCACAGCCTGGACTCGGGCTGTGCCTTTAAAACCAGGCACCAACAAGTCAGTGAGCAGGTTACGAAATGCTGGTGTTCTGATTTCCAGAGCCTCAGTTTATCCATTCTGAAAATGGACTTGATGATGTCATTGACCCCTGAGTAAAGAACCTGTGGGTCTGGCCTCGTCTGCTTTTCTGCTGCTTCGTGCCCTCCCCTCCATCACTACAAGGCATCTGCTCCAGAGCTCCTTGCTGGGGTCTTTGCACAGCTGCACAAAATGTAGTGCATGATCCGATTCTCAAATTGGGCTTAACTCATACGTTCAGTGCCAGCTGGAGGGGCCTGCTGGGTTTTTGCTGATGCATCAGAAATATATTTTTAGGAAGGTTTCTCTATAATTATCACATTATAGCTCCTTCTGGATCACTCAGAGTATAGTAAACAATCGCTATACTTGTTAGAGGTCATGAATACAGAAAAACATGCCTCTGTGTGAGGTCTGCTGTTAAATAATAACTTGTCGTTTCATGGTGTGGGGGGAGTGCATGCCCTCGAAGGGACGTGCTGACATTGCCCGAGCCAGTGATCCAGTTCCTGTAATTTACACCGCTTTCTTAAAGCTGCTGCTCTGCACAGGAACAATGGATGTGCCGAGGGACAGCTGTTGCCCCGCTGCAGCTCTCTGGTTCCCTGCTCCTGCTGCAGCTGCACGGCGATGCCGCACCGCCAGCGGCCGATGGTGGGCAGCTGGGGGAGGAAGGTGGGTAGAGGAGCAGTTGTACAGGGTCCAGCTCCGGGCAGATGAGGGAAGTGAGCGGCACTAGAAGGTGATCAGACAAGCAGGTTATTAACGAGTAATTTCCTGACCAGCGGGTCTGAGGAACAGCCTTCACCCTTGTGGCATCTCTGCTGTCCGGTGTAGAGGGAGCATTCACTGCTGCCTTCTCTTCAGGGCATGCTGATGGTGTCCATGTCCTCCATCTGTCATCTCCAGCACCTGTCTGGGACCTTCAGGGCTCTGAGGAATCCTCCTCTCTGTCTCCTTGAAACTGTCTGACACGTTCAAGAGCTACTTGCACACGCGGTGCTCCAAAGAGGATGACTGAGGGATGGAATGGCACGCCCCGTACTCAGCCCCCTTGCTTTTCTTGGTTTGTGTTGCATGCTCCGTGTTGCTTTAATGTAGTTCCTAGTATTTAATGCATTTTTATTGCTTTCTCTAATAACACCGACTGAGCGCGAGGAGCCAAACTAAACAAGCCGTGCCAATAAGCCAAATATTTCACTTCAACCAGCAAAGCGGATGCCTCTTACCCCCACTCACGCCCGGCTGTGCAAAGCGAGGACCTCACTGCTCATCCGGGAGAGCAAGGCAGAAGGTTTGGGTGGTGCAGGCGGGCAGAGCCGGGGCTGTGTCCGTGTCCCCACCACGTGTGCCCCGGGTGCACAGCCCTGTTGGCAGCAAGATGGAAGTCAGGCAGGTGAAGGCTGGCTGTTCTCGAGGGAGCAGTGCAGCATCTTGCCTCATGTACTTCAACAAGTTGGGTCTTGGCTTTGCAAGGCTGTAAGCACCTCTAAATCCCTTTGACATCAGCGGAAGCTGGAGCTGACGTTCTGCATCGCTGAAAGCCTTTCTGTGCGAAAAAACAACCCCAGGCCTCCTCCCCTGGTGCTGATCCGTGCTGTGGCGTTGACGTAAGTGTGCTGGAGCTCCACTTGCAGCAGCTGGGTAGCTGGCACTTTTATAGGACTTTTTTTTTAATTCTCTGTCTTTTTGCACAATATTCCTGATTTTTTTTCACTCTGTTTGCTTTTCTCCAACGAGCCCCAGCCTTCATGTCTGTCCCTCTCAGCACTGCTTCCTGTTGTTCTCTGTGATCTCCCTTGTTCCATCTTCTCTTCTCTGGTTTCCTCCCTTTCATTTCAGCCTGCTTTTTGCTCAGACTGGCGCAGCCCATCCTCCCAAAGGGGAAGTGTATCTGTTTCATTCCCCTGTCTCCGTTTCCCTCCCAGCCCCACAGCTGTTCCCGCTGCTACAGCCCCTGCTCCTGCCTGGAGCTCCATCCACATCCAACCCCTTTCCTCCATCACTGGAGGTCGACAACAGAGAAAACAGAAGATGCACCAGGAGGATGAGATTACAGCCCAGAGTGATCGTTCCTGCGAGATGCCAAGTATTGTCTCACCAGCACTGCCCTGGACAGCTTTCATCTGGCTGGACCCCATCCCCAGCACTGACACACCACTGGAGATGGTCCATGCCACACAATGTCATTGCTCCTGAGACATTTTGGCCTTCCGTGCTGCCCAGGCCTGAAAGCCAGAAGCTCTGCAGTGGGATGTGGTGAGGTGTGAACGTACACTGCATTTCCCCACTGCTCCTTTCCCCCCATGGTGCAGAGCAGCAGGCGCCGTTCTCTGTGCTTTGCTCCGTGCAATTACGCTGTGCTCAGTCAAAAGTAATCACAGAGTTACAGCCTCAGCTGGGATGAAACCAATCAATCTCACAAGTTGACTCCTGCGCAATTGCAGAAGAAACGTTCTGCCACTCATTTGTTCTGCCACCCTTCTGCCCTCCCAAGTGGAACGCGCTGTGGGATGAAGGAACCTGCGAGTGGCTGCAGTGTCCCAGCTGGGCTGTGCTGCTGGGCTGGGCCAAACGTCCGCCAAAGGTGCGAGGGGATTCCTCCCTGCAATGGGAACCGGGATCGCTGGGGCTGCACTCTGCAGCCCTGCCTCAGATAGGACCCCGGCCTCGGGTGTCTTTTTGCAGAATTAGGGAATTATCTGATCTGGAAGGAGGAGGTGCACGGGCTGATCTGCCAGCAAGTGAAAACCGAACACAGCCCAAAGCCCACAGAGTGGCACCGAGACCCCAGAACTGCTGTCCCTCTTGCTCCCCGGCTGCGACCGCATCTCTTGCTCCTTCCCCTCACCTCTCCTTGTTCCCTGACTCAGGCTTTGCCTTGTTCAGCAGCACAGACCGTGTCTTCAGAAACGTGGTAGCACTGATACGGCGGGAGGCTGTGACAGCCACAGCCACGGCTGGGGAAGGAGCGCGCAGCAGTGCTGAGCTGTCTGTGCCATCATTGTTCTCTGCTGCAAACTGGAAGCGACCGAGAGAAGGGCACGGCAGCAGCCCTGCTGGAACGGCCCCCCCGGGACGTGCACGGACCTTCAGGGGTGCGGGATGTGCACAATAGGCAAGGCTGGCAGTTAGCTGCATGGAGATAATGACAGAATCCCTCCTCTGAATGCAGGCTCCGTATCTCAAACTCTCACAGTGATTCCTCGACAATGATGGCATTCCGGCAGTGTGTTTTACAACATCGAGTGAGGAAACGAGAGGGGAATATGTAAACTTGAAAGGCAAATTGTGTTCAAAAATCAAAGAGCGATAGGGGGATCGCCGCCAGGTCAGTCCTGCTAAGCGTGGCTCTCGTGGGAACAGTTAACAGGGGGGGTTGGTGCAGAGAAGTCAGCGTGCGTTTCCTCTGCCCCAGTGTGACGGGGACAGCAGTGGTGCTGGGTGTGCCATGGAGGGCAGCCCGGGAACGGCCGTCAGCATCCCTAGGGGCAGGTACGTACTGAGGGGAGATGAAGAACTCAAAGCATAACATTAGCTTGCATTACCTCTTGGTAACACAGATGATTGAATTCTAGAAAAAGTTTTAGTTACGCAACACAAAGGTCATTTCTGAATTTATCACAGTGATACCCTGGCAAGCTCAACAGCCCATAAAAATGCCCACTCTGCCTATGCTATTGAATCGTTCCAGCCTTTGATAAATCATCTGCTACAGCCTGCTGTACATTTTAAAGCATTTCTTGCTAATGGATTTTCACAATGTGGTTTAAGGGATGTTGTTATTAATAAATGTAACTGCACTGAATAGTAATTTGATAAAGATGAAAGAGGCATTTATGAATTCCACTTCCCTTTCAGCTGCTGCTAGGAATTCTCCCTCCTTCAGAATATATTACATTTAATCTTGATTCTTTTTTGTTAAAAGCAAACTATTATATTCTGACTTTATAAGGAGAATATTAGTGGAGTTGGACCGGTTGTGAAATCTCTGTGTTAGAAATCCAGTTCTTCTATGGGAGAGGTTTCCCTGCTGGAGAACAGGACTGCCCAGGTGTCCCATGCAGACCTTCTCAGAACTGCTGCCTAAGTTTGAAGGCAGTTTGGGATTGGCACACATTTTTTTTAATATGATTAATGGATCTTAATATTGATGGAAGCATAAAAAGAAAATAATTTACCCACACCAGATAGCCCATTTTTGCTAATGGACTGGTCTCCATTACATTATCATTACAATGGCTTCGTTGTGTATGAATTAATTAGGGACTTTAGGTTTCAGTACCAAGCAGCGTGCGATTGGCTCCGGTTAAACAGGAAACACGGAACGTGCAAGGGCTGGCATCCACCCCACCAAGGGCTCTGTGAGCACTTGTGGCACCCAGTAATGGGAAGTACTGAGCCGTGTTGGGACTGCGTCATGAAACTATCGTAGGGCTAAGGAAGGACGGCTGTGAGGGGGAAGGTTAGCGGAAAAAATGGGAAGTGTTCTTTCCTAAGAAGAGAGCTTTGCTTTCCCAGGATCTGATCCATGTACAGACTGATGTCCTTAGTGCAGGAGACAGGTATTAATCACAGGAAACAATTTGTTTTCACAACTAGCGGAAAGCTAGTTCTCGTGACAAAATAGCTTTTCTTTTTCTGGATTGAGCTTTGAATTAAAGATGCGTGAGGTCCACATGCAGAAGCAGAAAGGACCGAAGGGCAGTGTGACACGGGAGGGTGCTGAGAGACGGGCCCTGCTCCTGACTCTGCTGCCTGCTGTGTGACGCCGTGCAGCCACTTCTCTTTGCCACGGCTCTGTTCTGCCTCCCACCTTCTGTGCATCTTCTTTGTTAGCTCTTTTCAAGGGCTGAGGCTTTCTTACACCTTGTGTTAGCGCTGCATTTCGCTTCTCCAGGTGCTATGGTAATGTCAGCACAACTAACAGGCAGTCTGCCACCCAGCTCATTCTCTCAGCTCATTCTTTTGCGAAGCTGCACATCCTTGTGAACAGGCAGCTCAGGGATTTATATAGAAAGCAGTAACATGGGTCTGCCTCTGATCTTAAGTATAAATCAGGAGTAAGTGCAATGAAATTCAGCAGGAATACAATAGGTATTCATCACAGGGTAGCTGAGACACTCTGTACAAAACACAAGAGCACTGCTTACAATAACATTTACAGCACAAGACAAGAAGACGGGGCGATGCCCTGCTCCCTGCGCTTTGCACTAGACCTCTCCCCTGGGGGGACTGTTTAACCTTGTAATCAGTCGGTTTTTCTGCACTAATTTCCTTGCATAGTAGGCTATAAATAATCATTATTGGTATTGCAAAGAGGCTGTGAGTTCCTGAACAACCGTGACCGAATTCTTAATTAGTCAGTTACTGATATAGTGCGTCTGCTTTTGTAATTGTTTTAATTATGTTTTATATGCAATGGAAAGAATACAAAATTATCTTTTTTATTTCTTTCTAGATTCATAGGCGAATTGGAGGGCAGCCCACCTCTGGCTGTCTCTGTGTCTGTAAATGCTGTGTCTGGACTAACGCGATACTCAGTGGTGAGCACTTGTTTGTGTGGCTCAGCGATGTTAGCCCCTCCGTACTCTCTGAAGACAATACCACCAGGTTGCCAGCATCCCCTGGGACACATCTTATTGTTGTAGGAAGATTCTCAGCAATGAAAATGCAGTTTTATCCTTCTCAAAGTGCCCCTTGCCAAAGTCAGCCAAGCATCCAGAAGCACTTACTCTGAGTGATGGATGCAGCATTAATATTCTGCCAACTTGCTAAGCATACAAGATAGACTCAGTTTCAATTTCTAACATGTCCAAGAGTTGCTACTCCCATTTCTTTTGGGCCAGCCATACCCTCACAGACATCTGGGACCTGACAGCTCTAATTTCATAGGAGCCAAGGGGCTTAAAAGGTAAGCTACTGATGTAGGAGAGAGATGAATCAGGCCTGTGGCCAGAGTCCCACTGACTTCAGTGAAAGCAGACAGAGATGCAGTTGCTGTCACATAGGTCTTGAGAACAGAATTCTTCAATAACTTTGTTCCCAGGTGCCCAACTCAGTCACTGTGCTAGAGGAAGGGAGCACAGCTACCTGACCTGGGGTGCTGAATGCTGCTGGGTGGTCCAAGACAGATATTTCCAAGTGAGTTTATTTCCTCTTGCACAGCCAGTGCAAAGAGCTCACAAAGCAGCCCTGCTCTCCTCCTTTGCCTCTCCCAGAAGGAATGCAAGTCTTGACCACACACACGCTGTCGATACAGGACCTTGGCCTTGAACTTTGTGCCTTGGCCTTCAGCTTTGTGAGCCCTTAGACTGCCCTTCTGCAGCTGTGTCAGGCCACACACTGCCGCGGGTCTTTGCTGGGAGGTGACAGGCACAAAGCTGGCGCTGGCTCTGTGATTACTTCTCTGCAAAGTCAAACAGGTGAGCATACTCCACTGGTGCATTTGTTTGCCTTAATGCTGGCCTTGAGCAGGAGGTTTGAGCGCAGCTGGCACTGGTCTCAGGAGGCAGTGATCAACTCCTCCCCAGCTCCTCTACCCAGCCTAAGAAGCTGTGTTCTGGCTCTAGCAGCCAGAATGGCTGTGGGGTCGGCACTGAAGCAGTTTGGTATCAATAGGCTGTGTCGTAAAGGCTGGGATTGTCCAACAGTTAGACACATCACAAACTGAATATGACATTGTGGAACACAGGTGTCTTGCTCTCCTGAGCTCCTTTTATAATACCAGCTAGAAAGATTTTTCCAGGACAAATGGCAATGTGGCCCCTGGACTTGTAAGCATGTGTACAAACAAGCCTCAGGCATGCAGGATCTGCCCTGTTTGACCAGTGTGCTTCTGAGGATGCTCTGCTGCCTTTTCACTAGAAAGCAAATGCAGTTTTGTGCCCAACAGGCGATAGTTTTACTCGAGTCTTTTTGTTTTTTTGTTGGTCTCCTCTGCTGCCTTTGGGGGAAGCAAAGGGGTGGCGCAGCCTGTGGGTTTTAGCTGGACACCATCCCTTTAATGTGGAGTTGTGTTTTTCTTTCAAGGCCAAAAATAAATGCGAGTAAAGGAATAAACAGACGTGAAAAGAAGGCTTGGACACTTGGAAGACAAGACTGCTTTGTGTTTCCCAAAGCAATAAGGCTGCTCACAAGGAGGTTACTCTTTTAGAAAAACACCAGTCCTGTGACACTGCCAAGGTCGGTAGGTGCCCAGCAGAGCAGGGGGCATTCAAGGCAGGCGTGCCTTGGGAAAGGGGCATATTGCTGCCCTTGAGAGAGGGGAGAGGAATGGACTTTGCTCTGCATTTCAGCTCTTTCTGCAGGGTTTGAACATGCAGTTTGTCAGCAGAAGACAGCTTCCATCTCTCGGATGGCAGCGTGGCCTTAGCACTGTGGCAGCATCACTCACGCTGGCATGGGAAGAAGGCAGTGCTGCTGCCCTTCTGCAGCTCAGGAAGCAGTAAGGGGAGGACATGCTGGACTCTTTAAAGGTGCTTTACGTTTTTCCGATGTCTCCTGTGGACAGGGCTCCTCTCTCCTTGTGTCAGTGTTGTACAAGCAGTCTCAGCCAGGCCTCTGCTGCCTGTCTGCATGTCTAGGACAGGTCGGTGCAGTCTGGGGAGGCTTTGCTTTCTGCAGGAACCAGGCAGAACTCAAAGCAAACAGCTTGGGATAGGCACCTAACGAGGTGAGCAGTTAGAATGCTGCAGGGATCTCAGTGGGGTTACAGAGCTTTGGATTTCACTTCAGGGACTGAACTAATTCTTCACCCAGTGCTGTATCTTTTGAACTGTGACCTTTAGGCTCTTTGTGTCTCAGCTGGCTGCAGAATGGAAATGCTAGGTAATAGCGAAGAGTGATGGGATGATACAGAGTCTCTCTCACACATGACGGGAAGTGCAGTTCTTTTGCTGTCTGTAAGCACCGAGTTGTGAGTCAGCCAAAACCTCTGAGGACTCTGGTTAAGAAGCAGAAGCTTTTACAGGCACTCATTAGTGCTGAATCTTCAGCACTGCAGTGACACACCAAAACACACATCTCAAAAAGGGCAAATGTGGAGAAATTACGGGACCTAATTAGTGGAATCAACTGCACTGAAGAGCTGAGGAGTTGAATGTGATGGAAACCGGATTCCAAAACTAGCTGAAACATGCAGGAGGACTAACCCTGAAGGGAAACACTCCGAACCCAGTGGGATAAATAACCAGCCCCGTACACGTGGGGAGAGTTAACTGATGGCAGGCGAGGAGCAGGCAGCGGCTCTGATCAGCAAGAGGTATCGAGTCTGCATGCAGCCAGGGACTGGAATCAGATGTCTGGAGGGGAACTGCTACAGGGTATGGATGACACTGCTGTGCTCTGTGATGGAGCCCATTGCTCTTGCCACAGGGCTGGCTGAGCAGCTGACACAGCAGGTCCTGAACAGCCGCTGTTCCAGGGACGCGTTCAGCCCAGCAGCTGTGGGCCTGCCCTGGGAGGCATGGCTCTGTCACTGCCACGAGGGTGGCAGCAGAGAAGGGTGCTGCAGCAGGAGGCAGAGGCAGTGTTTGCCTCAGTCATCCAGTTTGAATTTGCTGAGATGGGAAACATAGAGGTAGAATGAAAAATGTCAAAAGTAAACGTGTGAATTAGACTTAAAAAGGAAATTAGAACAGATGGCAGAGGGTTTCAGCTAGAGAAAAAGAGGAGAAACGTGGTCATTATGGAGTGAAAATGGGGCTGAGATTAGACCAGTCCACATACGGTCTAAAAATGAATTAAAAACATTTTCAGTAGAGATGATCATATTGAGCAGTGGGACAAAGACAGGATTTCTAGTGGGAATGTGCATAAGGGAATGAAAATTATCACATGTAAGATGGAAGGAAAAGCTTAAAGAATTCACTGTGCTCAGATGAAGGTGCACTGGCAGATTTCCATCTCAGGATTTGGAAAGAACTGGCACATTAAATGAGTTCAGCTTAACCTGATATTTCTCTTTGATGACTGATTTTTTATTCTAGACAAATGAAATACAGGTGATTTACTCTATCCAGACTTGAGCAAAGAATCTGATATTATACCACAGGGGAAATTACTAGTTGAAGTTGAGACGATGGGGATTAGTGTGGATGGTGAATGCAGAACTGCTAAAGCTCTGAGGAAAGGGGAGCTCTGAGGAAAGGAGCAAAGCCAGACAGAGGCAGTTAATAAGTGGAACTCCTCAAGGGTCAGTGTTGAGCTCAGCCTTGCTGGTTTCATTAATGACTCTGGCACGGCAGTAGGAATGTAGTAACGAAACCTGCTGAGGACACAGGCTGTCTTAATACAGAGGAGGATCAGAACGTCAACCAGCAATGAGTGAATGACAGAATTTATCTGAAATAGAATAGACAAAGCATTAAGACATGCATTTAGAAATTAATAACTAGAATATCATATTACTCACTTGAAAATGACAAAGGCAGGGGGAGGAAAAAACCACAGAGAATTACTTGCTCCCAGGGATAACTGTGAGCCACCAATCTGATATGGAAAGGCAAACACAATCCTGGAAGATACAGGTTCACTCATGTTCAAGAAAGATTAGCAGGTACAGAGAAGGGCACTGAGGATGATCAGAGGGTTTAGAACAAGAGGAGACTAGAAGAGTTTCATTTGTTTAGTTTCTCAAAACAAAGACTAGAGGAGATAGGATTGTTTTCAGTAAATATATCTGATAGGTAAAGATCAGAGAAAAAAGAGAATTGTTTAAACTAATTTATGATGCTGGCACAAGAACAAAAGATATTAAGGCTGAAAATTTAAAATGAAGTGCTGGAATAGCCTGCCAAAAAGCATGATATGATGTAATTGACTGTAAGAGTAGAGACTGGATCAGAAATCCAGAGCCCTGTGTTCCTAGATAACTTCTTTTTGGGAAGGGAGTCAGCCACAGTGGTTAAATGCAGGGAATTGGAAGATCAGCCCAGACCAACACCACAAAGATGCTCCCAGTGACGGAGCAGTGCAGTAAATGAGCCCCACCTGGCACCTACCATGGAGTGATCTGTTTCTTAGTAAGAAAACTAGGCCCCAGCATGCTGTGAAGTGCTAGCTGCATTATGGAAGCAGTGCCACTAATACATTCTGCTGTGGGCTTGAGCTCTTGCCTGTTACCCAAAATGGGACCATCTTTCACCTCTCAAGCTGAAATATACACGGTTGAAAGCACATCTGTCTTTCTGGAACTGCCTCGCAGCCTCCGTGGGGGCTGGAAGCAGGCGGAGCGCTCAGCTCCCTGCTGCCCCTGCTGCTTGCCTTCCCTGATGTCCTGTTGGTCAAACTGCCCACCCGGGGGATGATGCTGTCCCTCTTCAGAGAGAACCATGCAGTAACAGGGTTTTGGCAAAGTGGGCGCTGCCCTCCAACAAGCAGCTCTGCAATGAAGCTCACTGACAGATCCGGGCTGCAGTGATGCCCCCACAGCGGGCAGAGCCCCTGCCCTCAGGGCACCGAGCCGTGGGGTCTCTCAGTCCCTCATGTGACAGCGAGAAAGTGCAGCTGGCCTGAGGACTTTGAGCAGTCCTCAGGTTTGGAAATGGGGGAAGAAAGGAGGCTGATACTGAAGCTTTTATTTCAACAGCTGAAGTGAAGGCCAGCCCCCTTCTTTCCCTTGTGAGAACTGGCAAATTCAGCTCTTCAGTGGTACAAGCTCATCTCAGCCTTGCCTATAAATAGATAAATGAGATTCCTCCTGTCCCAGTGAGTAACTCTGACATCCTCCCTTTGCCTTGCAGAGAGCTGAGTCACAGGCACTCTGCACTACAGTCCCTGCATTACTTACATGGTCTCAAAGGAAATTTTAACGCATCCAATGAATCATCAGGGATTGGATCATGTTTAAAGTTATTCCACTGGCATTTCCCTTGTATTGTAGCAAGTCTGCCAACACCTAAAACTTTAGCTAATCTGGACTCAAAATGCATTGAGGAAATAGCATGTTGACATACACAGCTACTCATACAAATCACGTAAAAAGTTCTCTTAAATCTGCACCAATAAATAAATGACCCTTAGTGGATTCCTTTAGCACTTTGGGCCTGCTAATTTTGTCAGACCGCTTCATTTTGTAGCTCCTTACTTAAAGGAACTGAAAGTTTGAGAAGTGTCACTATTCAGTTTTTAGGCCCCTAATTTAATCTCCTGCAGGTTTCCTGCCAAAATATTATTTGCACTGAGACGAAGCTCGCAGCCCCATGCTCGTTCTCTCACAGAGACGCGCATTCCTGTTCTTACCCATGATAAAAATAAAACGCCTGCAAAGCAGAGACAAAACCAGAGTGGTGTTAAGTACAAAACCCAGAGCATCCCTGTGCGGGCTGCACAAGGCCCTGGGCTGCAGCCTGCAGCAGTGTCTCCCAATGGGCATTGCCACTTGCTGCCCCTCCTGCCCCACACTGCAGCGTGTGCTCACTGGCTTAGCAGCACCACAGCATCTGAAATGGGAGTGTGTCTGTCTGCCCCAGAACACAGCTGGGAGAGTGGAAAGTTCTCCAGCAGAATTTGGGAGCTGTGAAACAAAGATACAAATATTTCTCTCCGTTGGTTTCCTGGCTTGCCTTTCCCTATCTTAGAACTGGTTGGGACATTTCACTCGTTATTACCAGACTCTCGGATTCAGTGAACAAGAAATGCTAACATTTGCTGCTTTGCTGCTGTGGTTTAGTATTCTGAGACCTAAAACCTGGCTTGTTCTTGTGATAACCCCAGGAAATCTGTCTTATTTAAACAACATTTTTCCAGTACCTTTTCACAGAGCAATTCTCCGCCTGTGCGCAGATCGTTAACAAGCACTTGTTCAGCGTGAGCTGCAGTCTCTCCATGAGCTGCTGTGTCTTCTGCACTGAGGCTCCTTGGTTTATTTATCAGCCCAGCACTGCCTTGGTTGCCAGTTTTCTGCCAGCTGTTACTGTACAATAGCGTTAGGAAAAAATCAGTTTTGGCTCTCGGTGGAATTGGACGTAATTCAGCTACCTGTTGACAAATGATGATTTGTTAAACAGCATAAACTGTAATATTTTTATAGCTGATAGTTTTCACCCTACTCTGCAGCTGGGAAAAGAATGAATTCCCAGAAGTTCCTCACTTGAAACTACGGTTTTGTTGTAGCGAGGCCTCGTACTGCTGTTTCTGTGCAGGAAATGACATCCCTAATGGGCAAATCAGTGGTGTCAGCACGAGGCTGGAATAGAGCACGTACATTCACAGGGATCACTCAGCATCTGGCTTGGCCTCCCTCCTGCAGCAGAAAACCCCACTGCATGGTCAGGCCACAGAGCTGCTCAAGGACGAGCCAGAGACTGAAGAGAAAACAGCGTTTCTGTAAAGCATCAATCACCCTGTGCGGGGCCAGGGGTGGGAATGAGGAGAAGGTGCACGTTTTCTATCTAAGCTTCGTTTCATCTGGGTCTTTCCCACTAAGCTGTCCTTCTTCAACACCTTGTACTCATTTAGCGTGAGGCTGTTCAGCAGCACAAACCAATTAAGTACCACAGAGACCCACTGAGCCAGCCAGAGGTTGCTATCTCACGTTCAGCTGGGGCAGGAGGTGCAGGGGCCTTCCCCAGCCCCAGCACCCCCAGCTCACCCCATTGCACCGAGCCCTCTGCTCTGTTGCAGCTTGAGGGCTGGGGCCTGGCCCCCAGGCACTGCAGCCCCTGCCAGGCTGTGGGGGACGTTCTCAGCTCTTGCCCCGTGGACACACAGCTCCCAGCAGAGATAACTGCAGCAGCCAACGGGCTTCTGCCTTCCCCATCCTGCTGCAGCTCCTTCAGCCCGCGTATCCTGCAGGATTTGTCACTGGGAGAGTGCTCTGGTCCTGGTCAGGAACGCCTCTGCTCCGTGGTACGGGCAGCACCTGGCCGGAGGGACACAGGGGGTGTTAGGAAGCAGCACAGTCACTGAAGGTGAACAAGCACAGTCAGAAAAATAATAATAATAATTTAAAATAATTGCTTATACGGCCGCGTTCCATCCGCAGCAGCAGGCTGAGCACACACATTTCAGTGCTCATGGTAACATCTTCGGGCCGTGCTCCTGCCACCTGCCCTGGGAGCAGGGCAGCTCACTGGATCAGATCAGCTCAGAGCTGCTTACATGCACCACGCGTGTCCGAAATAGGAGATGATAATTCAAGCCAAATGACAGAGCTGATCCACAACATAAAGGAAAATAAAAACAAACCAATCAATTCTTACTCATGCCCTTAAAATGTACTCAGCCAAACTGTACTTCATGAGTATCTCTCACGAGGGCCAGGCTCTGTAGGACATGTCCTCAGCTCACAGAAAGAGACCATCAATCATGAGCGTGCCCTGGTCCCTGGCTATTTTAATCACTGGTGATATACTCATGCAGTTCCCACTCCTAAAAATGGTATTTGACTCCAATGCACATGATTTCCTTTGGCTTCCTTTCCCCAATTAAGAGCAAGCCATAACAACTTGGAAGTACAAGCACTGGGATCCATAGATTTGCTTCTCATCTGTCATGGAGCAAAACTCTGGTACTAAAAGTTGCATCTGTGCTGTCAGCCATAAACATCAGAACCTACTGGAACTGGCTATGGGGTATGACTGCAACAGCCCTCGTGCCTACAGGCTGATGGTCACAGCCTGCTCTACGTACCGGAGCTCCAGAAATGTCTTTGGTCCCTGCTATAGCATTAGTCCCTTTCCGTTCCAGTTTATGATGTAATGATTAAAAATACTTCTTGCATATGCTGGCATTAACTAGGGCATGTCAGCCTGTTGTGGGAGAAGTGGATGAGCTAGCAGTACATTCGTAAACTGCAGGCTGTGGAAACCAACACATCCTTCTTCAAATTTTCCCTTTAAAATGCTGCGCTAAAATCACAGGAAGCTTAAGGGAAAAACAAGCTGCTCACCCACAGCTCCAGGATCACAGCGAAGCCTTGCACTTCTCAGCTTCTCTCATGAGGCAGACGAGCAGCCTGAGGAGCCTGGAGGTGTCCAGAGAAAACTCCATTGCATTCCCCCACTGGCAGAGTAGTAAACGCATTGTGCCCACTCCATGGCCTTACCTAATTTAGAAAGTGGAGTGCTACAACTCTGAACTTCTCTGCTTTTACTCTTTGTATGTGAACATGCCCCTGCTGAGCTTAGAGAAAGCACCAGTCTGGTTTTGCACAGAGAGAGAGCTGACAGGTGTATGAACTCAAATGCAGGTAACGTTTTGCAGGTGTGCTGCTGACGGAGGATCCCTGCAGGGCTGGTCACACCACCCAGGACAGAGGCACGACGACAGACACCTATCAGTGATGGCAGTGGGGAATTTAACTCATCACTTCAGACAACATTATTTACGTGGAAAACCATGGGTCTTTTTTCTTGTATCTTTAATAGGCACCAGTAGGTGCTAGTTTTAAGTTGCACATGCAGCAGCATCAGCCTCAGCACAAGGAACTTCTGTCTGCCTGGCTTCCAGGCTCAGGAGACAAACCCTGCTACAGTGCCATAGGAAAGTTTTAAAACTTGTACACAAGTCCCACCCTTCTAAACCAGCTGATGAGTTTTGTGTGCTTGAGACTCATGAAGTCTATTCATTTTGCTGTTTTTTTTAATTATTATTTTTCTCTTGATAAAGTACCAAATCTCAACCAACACCAGCTGGGCACCAGGACAGAGGCCATCTCTGATGAAGGCTGTCCTGCCTGTCCCAGTGATTCTCTCATTTAAACTTGGCCAGTTCTGGCCTAATTAAAAAGACAAAGCCCAACAATAATCTGCTAAAACTAAAGGTTCCTTGACGGCTTGGATTTCTTCAGTCTTGATGAAAATTAAATGTTTAAATCATGAAGAAAGTTCTCCTTAATAGCCATATTTCCTCCGTGAAGCGGCTATTCATCAAAGACTCCAGCAAAGTACTAAAGGGCTCCAGTAAAAAAAAAAAAAAAGGCAACAAATTTGTCTGCAAAATGTTATTTCCTGCACCGGTCTAATTCAGATCATGTGGCTGACATACAATTTCTGTTTGATTGAATGCACCACATTAAATTATTCCAGACAGGCGCTGTAAGCTGAAAGCAGTTGTTACTGTTACGGGGCGGTTCAGGAGGCATCCCCTGCAGTGGGACTCCTCGCAGCCTGGGACACTGGCGCTTGAAAGACGCTCGTGCAATTGCTTGTACTTGAGCAGCAATTTGATTTTTTCTTTTCCTAGCGGGGATCTCACTCTGCAGCCTCTGCTCTTTTGTGGGCTCTTGCACCAATACTATCAATGTTGACACCGTGAACCTTTGAAGGAGGTGCAAAGAAATGTGAGTGGTGACTCAAGCTTAGTACGTCCTCTGCCATCCATGCACAATTACCTGCACTGGAGCATCAGCTTTGTTTTGGCAGCGTCTATTTTAGTGTTCACACTACTTAGCATATGCTAGGGATGGCAGCTTCAACAAGTCTAGGGCAGTGCTTGGGCGCAGTAGAAGAGGCTGACTCTGAATGAAACATCATTGCCTGTGTGTACTTTTCAAAACACATTTATTTGAGATATTTCTGCATTTTCCAAGCCGGATTGGAGCTGCTAAATGACACTGAACTTCCAAAAAGAACAGCCAGATTTGTCCTTGCAATCTTAGTGTGTTGGCCCGGGCACTGAGAATTGGACTCACAGCTCTGCTGAGAACGTCCACGGTGTAAGGGAGCAGCTGGGCAGGCTGCACCCACCTGCAGGGCGAGCAGGGTCCCTCTGCCCATCGGCCCCTGGCCAAGCACCAGGTGACCCTACAGAGCTCTGCTGCACCTGCCCTCCGCTCTGAAAGGCAACTGGAGGGGATGTGTGACTGGGAGAGCTGTTTTGAGAACAGACAGGATAAAAATAACACCAAATCTTCCTGCTCTCCTGTTCACCGCGCGCAGTCACATACATGAAGGGTTTCTTCCACAGAGATGCATAAGCAGGAAACTGCGGCTTACCGTAAGGTAAAACACAAGGCTGTAAAGCACTGGACAAGTTTGTCAGACATTTATACAGGCAGAGTTCCCATAGCACATGAGAAAAAGATCCATTCATCAGGCCACTGGCTTCAGGATGACTTTTAAGAATTGCTCCGTGCGCACCCCCTGAGGTTCAGAGCGGTCCCTCTGACCTGCAAATCCACGAGCAGCTTCTCCTCAGGGGCAGGGCTGCGACAGGCAGAGGCTGGGCAGGCTCATTCCAGCATTGCAAAGCAAAACTGTGCTTATTTCAACATATAAACATTCTTACTTGGAGTAAGGTGTGAATACTAAACACAAAAATTGTAACATAAAAACAAAAACCCATTCCAGATCTTCCTGTTTTCAGTGCTAAGAGCAGATTGCTGTTCTCCAGCAATCAGTAGTTGAGGTGATCCTGTTCAGCTGATTGGGTAGATAGCAGGTTCAAAACAGATCCATCCCATCCACACATCTCGCCAAGGGAAACATCCAATTCCTTCCATCCTGTTTCAGTATCAGGCGAAGGCGCTGGATTTGCTAAATGAGGAAACGGCCTGCGGCTTCTCATGATGGGCCAGTCTCAGAGATTTAAGGCACAGGCAGAAAGTCCTGAAACAAACCATTCCAAAAGAAGCACATTCCTGGAACTGGCCTGCAGGGAAGGGCTCTCCTGGGACAGTCCTGGGTGGTCTTGAGCAGCACACGTCTTTGTTCCTGGCCAGCCGAACACTGCCCATCCTTAGCTGATAGAAGGGTGCCTTCCTTGTGCCCCTTATCTGTCTTATCTAGTCACGCAGTCACTGGGACAAGGATTGTCTTTTAGGGCTTGCTCACACAGAGCAGTTGACTTTTCTGCAATCGCTGCTGCAGGATGACTTCATGTGAACGCGCTCATTCCACAGCGGCTGTGAGAGCTCCTGGTTCATACCATGCCTTAACGGGAGCAGCGTCAGTAAGTCAGTGTGCCTTACAGAGTTAAGCAAGACCTGGGACCCAGCCTGGGCTTTCTAGTCACTTCTCCTTTACAAAGAATTCAGCTTTAAGAAAAGCAGTTGAAATGTTCCTGAGAATAACAAATAACAAATGAGTAATTCTTGCTCCAGAGCCATGTAACCCAATTAAAAATAGGTAAGCGATGTGAGAAGGCAAGTCTCTGCAGTCAGCGTGGAGAGAAGGGAAAAAACCAACACAAAAAGCATGCATCTATTGGCACAGGCATATAAGGCAGGATTAATTGATAAACATATCAATTAATTGATAAACAAAGTCTTTTCAAGAAGGTAATGACCAACCAGACACTGGGAAGAGCCCTGCTGCTGTGGCGGGGCCAGATTGATTTGACTGTCCATACCCCTAGGAAGAGATATTAAAGGATAAAAGCTTTGAACATTGCTGCAGAGTTCAATGAAAATAATAACTTTTCCTTAACATGTAGAAGCTCTCAGAAATGCAAACGAGGTGTTAGAATGCATGAAGATGGCAGATAATTGAATATTACAGATCTGTTTAACAAATTGCTTCTCCACGTGCAATTACTGCGTCCTTGTCTGATCTAAGCAGGAATAAAGCTCAGGAAAAGGTGGTAAGGAGCAGAGATCTGCAGGGACCGGAGCGATTCAGCTGACAGAGGGGTGAGGCCGGGAGTTAGCAAGGAGAGGGCAGTTTACAATATTATTAATGGCATTAAGTCTAAGACCATGAACACTTTCCTAAACATGAATAAATTTAATACTGAAGAAAAAAAAAAGAAGACAGAGAGTAATAAGCTAGCCCACATCCCTATCCTGGAATCTGGAGAAAACGATTTTTTTTAAAAAAACTTTTGACTGAAATCTACTATGGGAGCAGAGTCCTGTAGGTTGCAGGAAGGGACCCGAGCAGGACGGAGCCCTTCTCCGTGAGCCAGCAGCTGGCAGGGACGAGGCACAGACACAGGTGGCTGCAGGGAGCAGCAATTAGCACAGACACAGGTGGCTGCAGGGAGCAGCAATTAGCACAGACACAGGTGGCTGCAGGGAGCAGCAATTAGCACAGCCCCGCGGCCCTGGGGCAGCAGCCGGTGCTGGTGATGCTGCACGGACGCGTTCCCGTGTGCCATCGCTGCCTGTCCTGCAACCAACAGAGTACCTGACAACGCAAAGGGAAGGACTGTGGAATCTTTGTGGCTCAGGGTACAGCCTGCCCCTGCTCCCCAGTGCCTTGCGAATCCAGCAGCACTCCTCCTGGAGTGGTCTGGACAGGGTCCGTATCTCTGGAGTTGGTTTGGGAATCTCTCTGGCTGCATTTTGCTCAGGTGAGTGGAAACACAAGACAGACACGACAGGGAGGGAAAGTGCTTGGTTTCTTTCATTTCCCTCGCTTTGTGTTCCAGTTCTCATGCCCTGAGCTTCATGCACAAACGCGCTCTCCACACCACAGTCACCAGCAGCGCAGCCTTCCCAATGCGCCCCGACAGAAACTCCTTCCCCAGCCCCCAGCACTGCTCTGCCCTGCAGGCAGCCCTGCCCCACGCGCTCACGCTTACCTGCCGGGCCTCCCCGTGCCGGAGGTCACAGTTGACCATTGCAAGAACAATAAGGATTTTTAGGGGCATTATGACTGGGTTAGTAAAACACAGCTGCCCCTGAAAGTCCCTCATTTTTCTTGCTGCCGCTCAGTTCCCTCCACGTCCCTAGGAGGGCAGAGGTCTGACGGGCTCCTTTCTCCCGGCCCGCTGCCGTCTCCCGCTGGCCGTGCCGATCTGCCCAGCAGCAGCCCGAGCACGGTGCCCAGCCGTGACACAGGCGGCGGAGGTGTGGATCTGCTTTGTCATCGCTGCAGGCTGCCTCCTAAGCAAACGCCGCGCTGCGTTTCAGCGGAACGCCAGATGGCTCGTCTGTCACTCGGCAGAAATGCCATCAAACAACGCAGAGCTCGCCGGCAGCAACCCTCAAACGCCCCAAACCACTGGGGCACAACGAACCAATGCCATGTCCTGCAAGCACCCGCGGTGTCGGTGGAGCTGGCGAGCACCTGGGGCACCCCAGCAGCACCCCGGGGCCGCGGCCCCACCGCCTGCCCAGCTGCACGGGCAGTTGCTCCTGAGTTATTAATAAAGCTGGGCATTTAGTTAGGTAATTACTACTGATTTCTCAACAGCTTTCAGTTTAAGTAATTTTTGAAGATCTATACATTTCCTACTAAAAGGGTGCCAAGTAGTTGGCTGGGAATTTTCAGCCACCGTTTACAAATCCTCCTGGAATTCCCAGCACAGCCCAGCCCGTTCCTAGGGCAAGGAGCAACACTTCAAATTCCTCGGCAATTTGCATTTTGATGGCAGTAGGCAGCAGAAGCCACGGGCAGATTGCCACCCGTGGTGCTGCCGCGCTGCTTCCATGAGCTCACAGTGCTGGGTGCACCCCACCCCGAGGAGCTCAGCACCCCTGGGGACGGGGCTCAGTGACCTGCTCAGGGCTTCGAGGCCCTCTGCAGCAGAGCAAGAACCACGGAGGACTTGCAGCACTTTGTTTTTTCCTTGCATTAAAGATGTCCTGTCCCTCAACAAAGGACACTTTCCCCTTCCCAGCAGTTACAGCGAGGACAAACACGACTCTGTCTCTGAACACCCGCGAGGTGCAGCGGTCTCGCACCACACCGGTCCCCTCTCCTGGCCGGGCCCGAGGCCGCTGCGCTCCCATCCAGCTCCGAGCACCGCAGCCGAGCTGCCACACTCAGCTGTGCGGAGCAGCGTTGTGCTTGGAGCCGCTGCCGTCCAAACATGCCAGCTCCGGGGACACGGCGGGGCTGGCGCAGCTGCTCTGCATGCAGTGGAAATGCCGAGGATTGGGGCACTCAGAGCTGCAGGCATGTGCAGCGCAGGACCAACACCCTCACCTCTCCCACCGGGGGATGCAGCTCCACGGTAGCAGCCAAGCTGGCATCCAAGAAGCTCCTCAGCCCCTCTCAGCTCTGTACAAAACCACACCTTACTTTCATTTAGAATTTCTTCTAAGGCTTGAAAGTCAAATGAAAGCAAGCATTATGCCCTGATTTGGTAATAAAACATGAGCTGTGATTCTGATCCAAATATTATTTGCATCTTTAAAAAAAAAAAAAACTAACACAACAGCAGTATAATAATAAAAAGAGCAGGAGCCCTCTGAATGCTAATGACGTCGGTGTCCTAAATGAAGCATGAAAGCCAGATCCTGCGCGGAGCAAAGCATGAGTCAGAGCGTCAGCAGCCCTGCGCTGAAAGCGGCACTCACGGCTGCTTCATTCATTTAAGGAATCAATTCCTTTGTAATGAACATCAAGCAGTTTCTAGGACTAAAATTAAAATGAGATGCATGCTGTTATTATTTTCAAAAAAATTCTTTTTTTTTTTTTTTTCCTCTTGGAATGACAATAAACAGCTCTTTGTAGTTGGAAGTTGCCCCGGGCGAGGACCAGGTCCCTGCAGCACTTGCTGTTGTGCTGACTTGGAGACAATCTGACGAGACCCGGCCCCGGGAGCCCGCAGCCTCCCCAGCTGTCAGCCCCAGAACGAGCAGGCAGAGCACGCCAGGGGAGAGAAGAGCAGGGAACTGGAGCCTTGCAGATTTCAGTCCAGTTAGGCTTTCTCCCCCCAGTTTTGTTTTGCTTGCATCGGGCAGTTGGCAGACTCCCAGAGGATGGATGCGTCCTGCTCCAGGGAACCCCCTTTGTGGAGGGTTTGCGTGTTCCTTCCAGGACTGGACAGGCAGCACAGGGCTGTGGGTGCTACAAGAGGGTGCTACGCACTGCCCGAGCTGCTCCTGGCTCCCTGCTGCCAGGGGAGGCACAGCCAGGCTGCAACCACCAGAGCACAGATCCCTAGGTTACCCTGAGGTCATCAGGAGCATGGGGGACTGAAGTCTTTTTGGTGTGTTGGATTTGAAATTCAAAAAACACACCAACAGCACGAAAAGAAACCAAAGGTAGAAAGTGATTGCAGTTTCTAGAATTCTTCCAGCTTGAGTCACCGAAGAGGATTGTTAGAAACGCACAAAGGGCTGTTTCCCTTAATTTTTTTAAGGGTGAATTTTGTCTTGACAGTTTCATTTCAGAAACAAAAATTGAAAACAAATTGTCCCATATACAAAACAAAGGGATAGATCCTCAGCTGGAATAGACTGGTATTACCAAATGAATAACACCCGCTCACAGCAGAGACTTTTGACAGCAGCTGCCTATCCTGCTCTGCCCAGACAAGAGCCTCAGCCTCTGGTTTGAGCTGGCCGCAGAGCTGACTCTAGGTAGCCTGGGGAAGACAAAGGGCTGCCTTCAGAGCAGCTGAGCAAGCACAGTGCCCTGGGGACCCTGTGTGCTCTCTGTGCTTTCCAAAACTGGAGCTGACTCCAGGTGAACAAGCCAGTGGACACAACGCTGAGAAAATAACTGATACCAACATGGCCCTGAAATTAATGAGCTGCTTTGGAGAAATGCTAGCAAAGCAGGCTTCCAGAAATCAGTTAGTTATGGGATTTACTCCTCTGAAAAGAGTCTTTTCTCAGATTTTTCTCTCAAAACCAAGACCAGGCTGATCATCATCTTGAAAATTACATGAGAGGTCCCCAAGAAAACATTAACAGTGCAGTGCAAGAGAACGAATGCATGGCAAAATGTGGTCCCATCCATCCAGACCAAGACCTGCCCCAAGAGAGACCGTGGCCCAGCACAGCTGCACCCGGCGTTTGGGAAATCCCTTCAGCCATGAACAGGTTACTGACAGCAGCATTAATTAGCTGTGGGTCCTGCCAACACAAACGGACTCTGATCGGGCTGTCCTTGGTGCAAGTCCAAGTGTGCTCTAGAAGTCACCATGCTAGCTGGGCTCACTCGTTCTCCTTCACCCAGAAGAAAATAAAAATAAATGCATTAGTTAAATTCAGGAAGTCTCTCGCTTCACCAGTTATCAGATGATGTCCTGACTGTCCAGAGCAGCCCAGCCACCGTGCAGAATGCCAAGCTCTGTCCTCGGTGTGCTGGGACACTGGAATGAGCCCACGCTTGAGCACTGCTGGAAGAGCACCCATCTTCCAGGGCTGATAAGAGATGGCTTTGGCCGCAGCCATTTTACATTTCATTTTCCTTGAACTCTTCTGTTTGGAGCATCATTTCTCCTCTCTCCCACCCCTGCCACCATCAGCAGGAGCTGGAAAGCCAGAGTTATTTTTAGGGGAGGGTACATTTAGGCCCTGTTAATCTTTACTGGTCCCTTTGAAAATGACAACGTTGGACAATCAAACACATTACACAGAGTTTCCATGGAGCCGACTTGGAAAACTCTGCTCCCCCCATTCAGCAACGTAGGAGCCAATAGTTCAAATAGTGGCATTTGATGCTGCACTGACTTGCCTCACTACGGTGACCTCACTAGCATTTAAGTGCAGAGGCCGCCCAGAACAAGGAAATTAAAGCACCTCGCTGACTTTAAATATATAAAATAGAACAATTAGTCATCAAAAAGTCTTCTAGAAGCTCCATATTATACCCAACTCAAGTGGCAAGACCATTATCCAGCTCAGGCTGGCACAGAAGAGGATGACAGTGCTGCCCGCTCAAATTGCATGGCCAAATGAACGTGTTGGCAAAACAAACCCAGAGCAACTGAGAAGGGAGCTGCTGGTGTGAAGACTGATGCATTCAAGTGGTTGGCACAAGGAAAGGGACAGGAAGGGAGCTAGGAAAAAACTCCAGGGGAGGAGCTCTGGCTAAAAGAGGCTGCATGACTGCTAGTAAATTAAACAGCACAGGGGCCAACCAGGCCTGTCTGAAATCACCTCGCCACCAAAACAGGGCAGCCACATCCAAACAGCCTGTTAATAATGGTCCCTGGCCCACGCTGACTTTCAAACCTTATCCAGGACCAGCTGGAAAAGTCCCAGGCCAAAGCTGTGTGCAGGAGCACGCTGAGCACACAGCCACCCGCTGCTCAGAGGTAGGGTCCTGCAGCACAGCGGTGCACACTGATGCCATGCAGCTTGGTGGGCACACAGCAAGCAGCACTGCACGCACGCCTGCTGGCTCCCAGGTGAGAGCGTTCCTGCAGATCTGTGCCTGGACTGATCACCCCAGGAGAGGCAGGCAGGCTGCTGGCATCAACCTGCCAGCGCTGCCTCCAGCTCTGGGTCTGCCTGCACTTTGACCAGTGAGTTCAGAGAGAAGCAGCCAGGCTGAGGCTGCCCAGCTCGGGCCTTGCTGGAACAGAACCAGGTCTGGCTGGCATTAAGGAAAGCAAAGAGTTACAGGAGAACAGCAGGAAATTGCTAAGAGAAAGGGATTTTTAAATAACTTCACTTTAAACAAAACTAAGGTATTACCATAAAGTAAATGGCCACACCTTGCTACTTGCACTGTTCTGCCAACAAGACCAGCTTTTCCATAGCTATTCAAATAGGAGACCTGGGTGCCTCACCAGCTCTTTCAAGCTCGTTTCCAAACTCCAGCCAAAAATCACTCTGTGATTCACCACTTTCTCAGGCACACCAGAATGCAGAGCATGCCTGCGGGCTGGTGCTGCGCTGTACAAAGCACTTCAGCACACGTTTAATTACGCCGTGGACCAGGGATGTGATTAATCATACGCTTGAAGTTAAGCATGTGCTTAAGCACGCTACTGACCTGGAGCCTGAAGTGGATCTAACTGGTGTTCCACTGCTCCCCATTTTCCAGTTCGTTGGGGCTCAGAAAGTGGAAAGGATGTAAGAATATTCCTGTGGTTGTACACTCCCAAGAATTCATCCAAAGTCTGGTTTCAGACTTTTTTTTTTTATTACAGTTTTTGTACCCATTCTTCCCATGCCCTCACCAATACCAATGATAGGTATTACAGCATTCTGGATCTTATCTGAATTTATTAGCATTAAAACATGAGGCAACTATTATCATTCACAAGCATTTTAAAAGTTTTGGGCTTAGCTTTTACTGAGCCTAAACGGGGCTCCAGGTGACAGCTTACATCATTTCATGTGCACATTTTGGGGATTAGTTCACTTATGTCTGAGGAGTGTACAAAGTCCTCAAAAGAAATACGAAGCGCATCATTAGAACTGTTGGGCTGCTAGGAGCGGGCTCATCGCAGGGAAGGACCCAACCATAAAATATGCATCAGCTATGGGTGCTCACGTCAATTCACATTTCATTAGCCACAGCGGACACGATCCTGGGGATTTTTTCACTGCACTTTTCCACCTTTCTAGCAAAGGCTTATTCCTAGTTCAGGATAATTTCAGGAAGGTCAGATTGCATCCAGTCCCCAGGGAGGAGCACCAGAAAGATCCCTCGTTTAGACACAGCCACCTCTTTGCTGACCGAGGAACAGCTGCTCAGGGATGGCCACGAGTCCCTTCCCGAGGCAGGCGTGTGGCTGCCAGCTGCAGCACTGCGAAGGCAAGGAGCGCCCATGCCCAGAGCTCACCCAGTAAAATCGTTTAATATTGACAAGCCGAGATATTTCAATTAAAGCACAGCATGTGCAAATCAATTTTCAACCGGGAACTGAGCGCGCACAGGATTCAATTGGGAGAGAAGAGGCACCTGTCTCTAGAGGAAGCCTCCTCTGAGAAGGAAACAGATACAACAATTGATACATGTTTTGGCTACTCCTAACTAATCACACCACCTTGTTTATTGCCAGTACACCCACAACAAGTGCCTGTTGGTGTTACCAGGGCAAGCGAGGGAAGAAGGACACGATTCCCCAGAGACAGCTCGCTGAGCCCAGGGCTGATGTGGTGACCTCGTTCCTTCCAGCTGTGCTGGTCTGTGTACAACGAGCAGTAACATCTTCCACAGAGGGGGAAGGAAAAATAAACAGTGTATGATTAGGGAACCTATCTGCTGAGCCTTAGTGCTGTAGGTCTGGGAGAATTTACACGGCTTGCTCTCTCATTTCAGCCTTACTTCACAATGGTAACTTTGGAATGCCTTCCTCAGGACTGCTGGCTGCAGGGTCAGTAACCACTGGGAGTGCTCTCTGGTGATGGGTCCTACCCTGCACTTCAGGAGCCTCCTTAGAGCAACACCAGGACCTTCCCCTTCATTTGCTGAATGCCATTGATTCAGCTAGGCAGGATTGGCAACATGAAGCTGAGCTTGTGTCCTTAGCACTGCTGATGTTTTAAAGCCTTAAGAACAGGTTAGAGACACCCAAATTCACCTCCTACACAGAAAGTCACAGCAACATTCAGAACTGTACAGGACTGCACCGGTGCCCGCTGGCTGAGCACAGCACGGCTTGTCAGGGGGACAGCTGCGTACACACACACACGTTTTAGATATCTGAGAAAAAAAGCCACCACCTGCATCTAAGTTAAGTGAAAGACGTGGTTAAAACCTTTGCCATTTGCCCAAGGGGCACCGGGAGCCCTCCCATGAGCAGCGGTGAGCGGCAGCCGCTGCCCAGGCTCCTGCAGGAGCAGGGCACAGGAGCTGCCCCCCCCCAGGGACCCCCGGGGCTGCCACAACATCCCCTCCCCTGCACCAGGGGGCAGCCAGGCCAAGGGCCCTTCTGCAGAGAGAAGGTTAACTGAACAGGTCCTAGGTGGATTAGGAACATAGTGCTGTTTGCAAAAGGAGAAGATTTTGGCAGCTACTGCTCTGCCAGTCCCCAGGTTTGTGATTTGTATCCAGTGCAAGAGGTGTGCAAGAAACGCTTGGGAAAGAGGGAAATTCTCTTTTAAAAATATTGAGAGCGAGAGGCCTCGCTCCTACCCCTGCTGTGGTTAATAGGATTCCAGCTCATCAGAGCTGGACTCAGAGCATTTCTGTGGACGTCCTGAGGCCGGTACTTTTCCTCTGGCCCTGGCAGACCAAGGGACACCACAGGCCACAGGCAGTGGGCACCAGGGCTGGCTGGCAACACCATGCTGAGCGTGGAAACCCGGTGCCTCTGCTGCCTGCTGCTCCCCTTCGTTGGGCTTCAGGTCAGACACCAGGACCAGTGCACTCAGCTTCACTTTTATTTTCAGTCCTTTTCCTCCCTGGCTGGCAGGTAATAGCTCAGCAGTGCTGCTTACACTCCAAGCCATGCTTGGAATAGGGAAGTCAAAGAGAATTTCCTTTAAAAAAAAATATATATATTTGGACACATCTTTAGTCGATGGGGAAGTCATTCTGCTGGGAGATCATTTCTGGAAGCTGTATTAGGATACGCTGCATTTCTTTCACCCAAACTAAAATATTTCCTCTCAGGTGTAGATTTACTCAAGAGGAAGAAGATGGAAGAGAGGAAGAGCTCACTCGCCATGCTGATCCCACGCCTCTCCGGCAGCACGAGGCCACCCAGGGGAGCAGAGGCTGAGCCCTGCTCGGGGAGACAGAGGCTGCCCGAGGTAGGTCTCTAACACCAATTCTGTTTGCAGCCCCTCAGGTCAGCACTGTGGGGGTATAACCCAGCACAGCTCCCCTGCAGGCAGCACTCATGCCCCACGCAGCCCGCTGTGCTTTGCAGCAGCCTCGTTGTATGTAGCTAAGCACTTAAATCTGTGCTTGCTGCCTGCAAGCAACTGACCATAATTCAGCATTAGTGTAACAATGGTAGCTGGCTAGTTCTGAAGTATTTCTATTTGGAAAATGCACTTCAAAGTTAGAATAGGTTAAAAAGTTACAGAATTTACAAACACTCATTTATGAGCATGCTGCTTTAAAAGGATAAAAGTACTCGAGGACGTTCATCCAAAACCACTGCCAGTCACCAAAACGACAAAGTTCAGAACCAGTCCTGGCCAGGGTTTCTCCACTAGCTTACAGGAGATGTTTGTGGAGCAGGGGGCTCACCTGCTGCTTCTTTGCAGAGCTGTAAATTCATTCTGTGATGCAGACAATCTATGATCCCAATTTATATTTTACGTTTAAATTTCTATCAGATGTTCTGAAATGAAATTACAGTTTGTGGGATTTTTAAGACATTAATGTCTAAAAGTATAAAGACATCCAAAACTTTATGTAACTACCATTACATAACACCTCAAACTGGCTCTTAAACATTTTCCTTATTTTTCGGAATTACTACATTTTTATTTGGGGCATATGAAGCAACTAGTTACACAAGGGCAGTTCCTTGCACAGGGCTGGGTTTGCAGGGGTGAGGGAGAAGAGCTCACTTGGGTGGAAATCTTAAAGGGAGAAACTTCTTGCTGTGTTTGCAAAGGAGCCTGCAAGACACACTGTCAGAAAAAATGATCATTGTGTCACCGTCCTTAACAGTCACTGACACAGAAATTAAATAAAGCCCTGGAAGGAGGCTAGGGATAGTATTAAAGCCCGAATGCATGCAGAACCTCCAACTGCATATAGCATTCATGTCATAAATGTGTGTGAATGTTCTCATTCAGGCTGTAATTTATTCCCCAGGGAGATGCAGAGCTAGCTCAAGTATGCTACATGCGAACCAAACTCTTCCAATGAAGTGAGTGCAGTCTGTGGATCCCGGAGCTAAATTTAGGCTGGGACTCTGGGCACCGTCACTGATCCCCGTGCAGCGCTGGGAGCTGCAGCGAACACCGCGCAGGGACTGGGGGAAGCTCTGCTCCTTTGTTACCATCTATTTGGGATGACATTTTGGAAGCTCTTCGCTAACTCAGATGTAAGATATTCAGTTTAATTTATTCAGCTGAATTCTGTTTGCAGTGCAATTGTTTCAAAAAAGTCAATATGAGTTGTTTTTAAAAATGCAGATTCAAACTGGTTTTCAGGCCCGCATAGCTCGTGTGAACCAGACACTCTTGGTATACTAAAGCACCATTAACTGTAACACTGAGTAATCCACAACACTGGAAAAAAACCTGTATACCATAAATATCTGACTAAATTTTTTTCAGGAATTACATTATTTGTATGGTTTTATGGTCAAAGGTAAATTAAACTAAAATGGGCAAACTCGTCTGTGATTACGCTCCTTGCTGTCTCTTGCTCTGCAAAATGGATGCATTTGCATGGGAATATTTTCCTCCTCCAGAAATATTTCTTTCAAAATTAACAAATGAGGTCACAATTATACAAAATATCTTTCTAGTCAAAGCAGATTTTGTAATTAAAAATATTTTAAATGCAACTGAGACTTTAAATCTGCTTTTATAAGTATCCTCCAAGTGTAAAACACACCCACAGTAACAGAATGGAGGAAACTGTATCTTTCACAAGATATCAAAATAGCATTTACAGTTTTAAATCTAGCCTATTTGAAATGAACTGCATTCAAACTCTTCCTTCTGAAACAATCTCTCTTGTCATGCAAGATGTTTCATGCAGACTCTGGCTCCGTGCTTCCCAATCAGTTTGCCACAACTCGTTTCCCCGGAATCCGTCAGAAGACGGAGCCAAGCGCCAGGGGCTGGGCCGGGCGCGAGCTGTCCCCCGGCCCCCTGGGAAGCCCCACCGCTCTGAACTGGCCGATCTGTTAACGACAGATCGTAATCGGAATGAAGATTCCTGACAAAGTCTCAATATTTCACTCTATAAATTCTTAATTCCTTTTCCAGCCTTGGTAGGTTGCTGCTAGCTCCACCCTCTCAAATATCAGCAATTGCTGCTGCTCTTAAAGAAAATTCCGTTTCGGGGAAACGTGATCTTATTCCAGATGTTCCAGGGTACGGCCGTTCTGCCTGACCCAACCTGATCGCCGCTCTGTACCGAAGCTGAGCGTAACACAGCTCCTGGGTTTTATTTCTGAAACCACCGCGCTTGTGTCTTTGGATTTAACCCTCCTGGCAGTCAGGCACCCAAGCCCTGGGCTCTGCCCAACAGACACTCCTCGAGAGCTTTATCAATGTTCTTCCAAAAACATAAAGCCACAGCTGACTCTGGGGGCCTCTAGGCTGCTTGTCTATCAGTTTCTGCAAGCTGATGGTTGAACTTAATTTCAGTGTTTTAAATGCATTTCTCACAGTATTTTAAAAGTCAGCACGCAAAGGGAGATTGCTGAAGGAGATCTGCTTTCTGATTTTACAGTCTGAGGAAATTCCATACCTACAACTGCAAAAAAAAAAAAAAAAATGTAAAGCATACGTAGAGATATTCAAAACAGCTGTAAGAGCCGGTGTGCCACTGCTCCATTCCATCAGCTCCCACCAGGACGAGGGCAGGAGGAGTGCTGCCCTGTCCCCAGAGGAAGGGCTCTGACCCTTCCACCAGATGGAACAGCTCAGGGTAACATTTGCGCTGCAAAGTAACACAGAAAGCAGCCTGCATTCCTCTGGCCTGACATCTCACTGGGACTGCCCCACTGCTGGATGGTAACTGTCTGAGCAAGACTCCGAACCCTTGGTCAGATGGAATGATATTAATGATATTAATGAATGACAATGCTGGCAGGCATGGTCTAGCAGTCAAAACTCCAATTCTAGACCAAGGAAAGGTGTCACTAACTAACCTGCATTGGGAAAATACTCAAATCCTCCACGGTGCCATGGAACGTGGGTGGATGATGTGACGCCCACGTGGGCTTTCAGGACATGGTGAAAGACTTTCTGCCTGAAGAGAGGGAGAACAAAGGTCCATTGCCTGCTGCCACAGAAGGGAAAAAGCCAAGAGCCTAATCCTGAACTGATAGAGCACCAGGATCCAAATAAAATCCAGAAAGTCTGTACAAGACCATAGCTACCAAGCAATGTCTTGGCACGTTTCTTTAGCACTAAATAAAATATTTTCGTGACTCTATAGCCCATCGACGAGGCAGGGAAGCAGAAGCCATCCCTGGAGCAGCATCACCCCTGGCTCATTTCCTACAGTTCACAGCCACATGATTTCTTTTCCACACTGTTGCTGGCTCACACTGAGCTCCATGCAAATGTGCAGGCTGGAGATGGGATTTCAAAGACTCATTCTGCCCTCAGCAAGGAAGGGTTTCCCTGTCCCAGCACCGGACATCCCCTCTCCGGGATCCCAGCAGCTGTAACACTCCTGTTGGTACCACCACATGCACACACACTGTTTTTCACTCCCTCTCCCAAAGCAACAGAACCCAGGCAGAAAGCTGAAACCCCTCTACCAAGCAAAAATACCCAGCAAAGGGAGACAGCGTTGCGCTGTGTGAAAGCCAGGCAGATGCCACCCATCTTTGTTACCTTACAGGGACAGCAAGAAGCGGCTGAAGGCTCCAAGCTGTCCCCAGTCCCTGCACCAGCCACCCTGCAGCCCCCACAGGCACTCCTGCCTCTTCTCTCCCCTTTGGGACATCACCTTCGGGTCCCCAGGAAGGGAAGGGATGAAGTCAGCAGGAGCTGGAAGGCTTTTCTCGAGCAGGCCAGCAGCGGGAAGGGAAGAGCACGTTCCCTGTCTGGTTGCCTCGGTGTGCTCCGGGGCTGGCCTGCAGCACGGCTGGCACAGAGCATGGGGCTCAGCACCAGAGAGCAGGGGGAAAGGAAGGAGAGCTCTGCGAGCTGGGTGCCATACAACATACAGCAGTGAGTCCTCAGCAGGGCTCAAACAAGCACGTCCAGGCTTCTGTGAAAGGTCTGACTGAGCAGGGCTGCGAGCAGGCACGGCCACAATCCAACCCTCCCTCCTCGATCACATTCATTTGTAACCCACATACCGCAGACCTGCCATGCTCTGTGCCCTTCTGCAACTCCAAACACAACCCTGGCTTGAAGGTCTCTATTTGCAAACATAGAGGACCAGCGGTTCCCAAATTGCAGGCAAACATTTGACTTCATTCCGTCCAATTCAAAGAATATCCTGCACGGACCCCACCCTTCTGCTCCACAACTCAGACCCTTAATGCTTAGACAGTTTTCTTTTAGGCCTTATCACAGATAAAATATGGCCCCTTTTTTTTGTTGAAGGAGTAGAACTTGCCAAATATTTACCAACTCTTTCGGCAGGCTGAAAATGTCACTCTTGCAGTGTAATAAACTTCCCCAGAAAGGCCCTGATAAATGGAGAGCCTTGCTGCACTGCCCAGAACTAGTTTATTGGGGTTTAGGCATTGCCAAGTCTGACCAACGAAGAAAGCATATTTGTACACACAGAAACATGAGCAAGAGAGGCATAAAGTTTAGAAGTGAAAATAAAACAAAGCCCCATTATTAACCGGGGTGTGGGGGGGAAATAATGGAGCCTGCATCCCAGAGAGCAGAGCACACTACTGGAAGCTTCAGAGCTAGAAGCAGTCATTGAAGAGCCTGTCCACAACTTGCAGCAGAAGCTCGAACCGTCTTATTTAGCATTTGGAAAGTGCTAAAGCATGGCCTACCCCCGATCCAGCCTTCAGAGCAATATTACTTAAAAATAAAATATTTTTACTTTGTAATTTGACCCACAAAAAGTCATTTGGGGCACGAGGGAATTCTCTCTTCCAGCCTGAACTTTAATTCAGAGAGAATGTTTCAGCTGAGCAGCGTAAAACAGATGCAGAGAAGTACATCTGCACTGCACTGTATGTTCTTTGGGGCACAAACAGAAGTGGAATTGCCGTCAGTGCAGCGTGTAGGGCTGCAATCTAAACAGTTGCTAATCCTCTAGATGAATGGAGGAAAAAATACATTCTTAGCATCAGAAAGTCCATCAGCAGTCCTAGCAGCCACAGACAACTACAGCCACGTTAGTTCAAAGAGATGAACATTGCTTGAAAAAATGTATCCTTACACCTCCACAAATGCCAGTAAGAAAAAAAAAAAAAAGATTTCCAAAAGCGACTGGGAAGTCAGGAGCCCAAACAAACAGGTTTACAAGTTCTGATGCTGACAAAACGCTGAGCACTCAAAGCCCATCACGACCATGCTCTGACAGGACCTTGAAGGAAGCAACAGCACCTCCACCTCTGTGCTACGGAGCGCTCCAAAACCGGGCTGTGGGGGCAAAACTTGCCAGAGTTACTTAAATGCAGGAAGAAAATAATTATTGCTGGGGGAAAAAAAAAAATCCAGATTCTGCTAAATCTGGCAAAAGCCAAACCCAGCAGTTTACCCAGCTTTACAATGCAAACCACAATTAAGAAAATCTCCTGTGAAAGAGAAAACTTCAGCTCAGCCCTCCAGCCCGAGGAACACAAAACCACCTCAGCAGAAACTTGCCAGGGACCCCTCGCCAGCTATGCACGACGTTGCAAGGAGAGTGCTAAGGAGGCACAGAAACCGAGCCCCACTCCCCCCTTTCACACCGTCAGGTTTTAATGTTAATGATACGGCTCCGCGTGCTTCCAGTATTTTTACACTACTCCTGCCTGCTTGTAGCTCCGTCTCGTTCCAGGGCAGATGATTAGAATCAGATTTCTGTGATTTCACTGCAGATTAATTTTGTTAAGAGCTGAAGATCTGCAGGGAGGAGAGGGCTGCACACAGCCAGCTGCGCGGTCTCTCCGAAAAGGGTAACAGGGCTTGTGCCTTTACTCCTTTTGTGGCTGCTAGATGGAGTTCTCTGGAAAAATGTGCAAAAAAATTCCTTCAAATTTCAGTTTCAAAGAGCTCCCAACCAGCACTTCTGGATAGGTGCATGAAGAGACCAGGCCCAAGCAGAGCTGACCGCTGTCCCCAGAGCCGACTGACGCTGCACACAGGAAATAATTCTGACACATCGGGGTCTGCGTGCCCCGACCCATGGCAGAGGGACAGCTGTTAACGCTCGGCTCAGTACGCTGGGCACAAGTGTTTGGATACAGAGGACTGACTGAAGGAGAAAAAAATTAAGTGGAGGTCTTTAACACCATTTGCAAATTCTTGCTAATTGTAAAAAAGTGACTATTTTTATTTTTAGGGGTAAAGTCTACAGAATGTGGCACTGAAAACAGGTTTTGTTTGCAAAAGCCTCCTGGGATCTGAGCGTGAAGGCTATGTGCAGTGTGTGGGTGTCTGTGTGCACACAGAACGGGGACTCCTGCAGAACTACAGCAAAGAAGTAACTCAGATCCAAAATCTTCCTGCATGCTTTCGGAGCCACCTCATTTTCCATTTGCTTACAGAACTCAGCCATGAGAACACCGCTGCCACTCGGCCTTCCTCCTGATTCTGGATCGCTGTTCTCGACTTGACAAGAGAGAAGGAAAACCACCTCTACACCAACAACAAATTACGGGAGCCTCGAAATAACTCTAATCTAAGAACCTGAAATGTAACAACGTAACACAGAAGGGGCAGGAGTAATAAATCCAAGGCTGTGTAAGCAAACAGCAAGATCCACACAGGCGTTGGATACACACTGCGCCCAAAGAAGGAGCCCGAACCAATGCCTACGGAAGCGCAGCGTGCCGAATCCAAATCAGAGACAAATGATAAGAGACATCCGAAGGGCGAGGGGTAAAAGCACTGATGTAGGCAGGAGAGTTAGTGGGAGCCAGGCCACTGGGTGCGTGTGTGACCAGATCTATTAAAAAGGGGGAAAGAAAAAGGAAAATAAGGAGGGGAAAAAAAAAAAGAAAAAAAAAAGAGGAAAGGGAAGAGAAAATAAGAAAGAAAACAGATGTGTTTTCTGAAAGCGAAAGCGGCGAGGGAGGATGATCCCCGCTCAGGGCCGAGCACAGCCCCCGAGGGCCGCGGGAAGCACCGACGGCACCGGGAGGGCGCGCACAGCCGAGGCCCTCCCGGAGGGGGAAGGAACGAATCGCACTTACGGTTGGCGGAGAACCCGCTCCGTCCGCTCCCTACAGCCCGCGAGGAGCACAGCGGCGGGGGGGAACGGCCGGAGCGCCCCGAGCACAGCCCGCCGGGCCGGGTCCCACCGTGTCCCGGCGGCAGCGGCCCCGCCGCGCTCCGTCTTCGCCCGCTGCGAGCCCGGCAGGTCCTGGGAGCCGAGAACTGGGACTTTGTAGGCCAGTTGAAGACACGAACCTCTCATCTCGCCCGCAAAGACCCAGCCCTCAGCTCGCCCGATCAGGCGCGGATTGTGCTTTTTC
>WBMW01000230.1:610214-752401 GCA_013396635.1 Penelope pileata
GGGCGGCCGCGGGGCTGCCCCTCCAGTCCTGGCGGCCCCTCTCGGCCTCACGTCGGGGCGCGGAGGGCGCCGCGGAGGGAACCTCATGGAGGGTCGCTACCGGCAGCATCCCCCGCCCTTACACGCACCAAGCGCGGTGTGTGCACACAGCAGCTCCCTCTGTACGTCCCGCACGTGTCCCGGTATGCTTGGTCTTCCCCTGCTTCCCTCAAAGCAGTGCAGATGTGCTGTCTGCTGCAGCGATGTCACAGGACGCACTCTGCCCTCCTGCACATCTGGGACCTTTCTATTTACATAGCTGGTACAGCCAGGTGAACTCATCTGTCTTACTGGGAAATCTGTGCACAAAGTACAGCTCTGCCCTCCGTCAAATCTATAGCTGTAAGGCCTTGGTAAAGCCACATTCACACATACACACACACAGTTAAAGTGCTCTAAGAAATTACCATGAAGCCTTCAGCAAGGTGAGGTCAAGTCAGAAGGGACAGCTGAAACGCCATAAGAAAAAAGAATTCACTTCCTTCCTGCTTATTGATCTTACAGCATTCCTCTGCATATCCTCACCTGCTTCATGGTTCTGAGCTTAGAGACTTTCTGGAATGATACGTTTATGTGCTTTGGATACACACCCACACGACTGCAGGATACGGGGCTGGCCAGCTCCTGCACCTCTCGTGAACCTAATGCTGCAGACCCTCCCAGTGACAAACTGTGAGGAAAAGGGGACAAAACCCACACACACTGCAAAGAACTCCAGCTCCTTTGTGTGGCCGTGCACACGGAGTGCGTGCTCTGTGTGACAGAACAGCAGGGACTAGTCCAGAGAGAAGCAGCATGTTGGAGCCACACAAAAAATAAGGGTTGCCTTGAAGGGTTTTGTCCTAGAAAGACAGAGGACATCACTTACTGTGTCTGTGAGGTGTCAGCAGTGAAGGTGATGTTCACTGAAGATCACAGCAGGAACAGCTACATCAGGTTGAGCAGCTCACCCACGAAAGATGCAGACTACCATGAGCTGACGTTGGAGAATGGGATTCCCAGTGCATGGAGATGCTTCCATCATGTCTTCTGTACCTGGTGGGAAAACATCAGCTGAGGAAGAAGGTCTGCACTGGGCTCCAGGAGCTAAAGCTAACAAAACCAAGGCCATCACCCAGAGCACTCATCTTTCGAATATTGAGGTTCAGCAGAACACCAATGTGCATCCTTGGTGCCTGTACTGGATTTTTCCTGTCTGTACAGAAGCCAGGTACGACAGCCACGTGCACGCAGGTTGCCCTAAAAGCCTTTGTGTGCTCAGAACTTCATGGTGCCAGCACCAGTATGGCTGTGGCAAGTGGCTGCCGGGCTTGTATGGAGAGAATGGGATGGAGAGCGCTTGATCTGGTCTGTAGTGTAACTGCTCCTCTCCATCAGCACTGCAAAGTCGTCCTCCACACAGAAGAAAGTGTTCCTTGGCTGGAAGCCTGATGAATATTTAGAGCCAAGGAACATGTTGTTTAAAACCAATAGTAGAATGCAAAGTGAATCATGGACCACGGGCAAAAAAGGTCTGAAAGGGAGAAGTTGTACGAGGACTTTGGAAACGAAACATGCTAGAGGAAGAAATGAAGAATTTGTTGACCATCTGGAATAATGACACTCAGGAATTTGTTCTACAGCAGTGCTCGGTGAGTACAGGTAGAAATAAAGCCGTCAAAGAGCTGCGGGAAGGGCCCCACCCTCCTCTCTTGTGAAGGGCACGGGTGCTGTAGGAATTGCTTGGGTTGAAAGAGAAAAGTCCACAACAGCTTCTTTAGAAATGAAGAGATTGATATTGTTACAGGGACTGCAAGTTACATCCACCAACCACTTATTCTCACCTTTTTTTTTCTTTTTTTTAATATACTACTCCTGCTCTTCAGTTGTATCAAAGAATTGCTCCTAACTACGCAGACCAACACTGAGCACAAAAAAATCATAGCAAGTACTGTACCTACATGTATGGAAGGACAAGTGTGAGCCAGGGAACGGAGAAGTTTCTTCCCAGTGAAGTGGATGGCACGCTCTTCAGCTGGTCTCCTGACCAACTGTTTAATTTGCTATTTTCAGCAGCCTCATGCATGTTGCCTCTTGTCTTCACCTTGCCACCACTGGCACTGGATGTCAGGCGTCTCCTGTGAGAGCAGGGCGAGACCTTCACACGGCAGTTTTGCCCAGCAGGAGATCTTGTGCAGGGAGCCCGGTCCTGTGAGATGCTGCTCAGCTGCCGCTTCCACTGAGGGCACTGGCAGTCCTTCGTGGTAACCGGATAAGGCACATGTCAGACATGTCTCCTCTTGGCAGCAGATGCTTCCGTACCTGAGAAGGTCAGGCCTTTGGACTTCATCTCCCCTTGCAAATACCTGCTGGCTGCTCTCCATGGTGTGCAGAACCCGTGTGCTGGGAATGCGTGACTGCAGCTCCTGTCTGGATGAGAGGTGGGAGGAGGATTATAGCCCCGCATTCACTTCAGATGTAATCACAAGCATATCAAGTTGTAAAGCATCACAACTTTCACAATTCTAAAAATAAACATAAGCAGTTTGGTTGAAGCAGTTTGGCAGCCAAGGGGCTAACATATTAATAACATTAGACCAACAATAGCCCAGAACAATAACTATGGAACAACAGATTCTATCACTTCTGAAAATAGCTGTTTGGCAAAGGAGAAGATTTTTACAAGACCCATAACCAGATGGAGTAGCTTCCTGATAGGTCTTCACAAAAGCTTCACCAAGTGGAAGGCTGGTGGGACACCTCTGAAGTCAGGAGGGGACTTCTGCGATGTAGATGGGGTGGGTGTCCCATTGCTGACTGGGACACAGACCACGTGGATGTAGTTTGGTCTCGCTGAATGCAGGCATTGATCTGAGTTTTTCTTTCACAATTCTGCCTATGCTCACGCAATGCCTTTCTCTGCAAGCAGAGCCATTGATTTGTTAACTCTCCAGCATGTGGGACTAAGCAGCATGTGAGCAAGCATGGCTCATAGCCAACAGCTTGGTATTTCAGCATCACCCCTTGTTGACAAAGAAGCTGGATCATCAAAGCAGTTGAACTTGAACACAATGATTAGTGAGAGAAATAGCTGAAAGTCCACTGCTGGAGACCCAGAATCAGATCTTTTTTTTTTTTCTTTTCATTCTTTTTTTTTTTTTAAATCAGAACAATAGGAATAGCAAGCCTGTGATTTAAAATTTCTGAAATGTTCAAACACAATGTACTGCAAGGAGCAGGCCTGACCCCACGTACCTCTGCAGGAACACCAGCAGCCAGGCCCATTAAGGATTTATAGAAACTGCAGTCCAGCCAAGCTCTTTTCTGTGGCCTCTTCGCTCAGCTCTGAGCACCCACATAACACCGCTGAGCTCGAGCCTCCATTCGCAGACCAAGCATCACCTCGTCCTCTGCTCACTGGGCAAGGCTCTGCCCAGCCAAAGAACCTCTGGCAAGTTGTCAATACACGATGAATGCCCCGCCGTGAGTGGGGGCCTTCATATTTAAAGCATGTGCGTTTGTGTGTGCATAGGAGAGAGGAGAAAATCAAAGGACTAATGATGTATGATTAAGCTCAGAAATAATGGTTTCCTGTTCAAACACAAAACTATGTCTCTTCTTAGCACAACTACCTCATCCCCAATTGTGTCTATTAAAGACAATTACCGCGGGAGACAGATATGTGCAGCCAGATGTGGAAGCGACGGTTATGTTACGCGCAGGGCCATATGCAGTTTAAATTCTTTGTGGCTGAACAAGTTACATATAAAAAAATTGTGTGTTTGTGCACAGAGGAGCAGCTGTCAATGGGGAAATCCCCTTAGCCCACTTTAATCCTTCATTCCACAATCCCCAGGGATTAAACAAATGCACTGACATTATTTACTGTAATGCTCCCTCCATGGGGGGCTTCAGTCCATGAAATCCACTCCAGCATTTGCAAGTTTCAGTTGTGAAACATGCTGTGAGCGTTCTATATTTGGTAGCTTGCAAGTACTCTTTCAGTTGGGCCCAGAGTGATGAAAGGACAGGAGTCAGGAATTCAGCTCAGGCAGAGGCTCACAGGAAGCAGGCTCGGGCTCAGGGTGGGAGCTCATTCCTCTCTGCAGGGATCTTGCAATGGCACCGAGGCATTCCAGTGACTGCTGAGGGGGAAGAGTGCTCGCTGGACTACACAAGACACTTTTTAAAAATTAGAGATCTTGCCATGGTATTAATCCTCCCATCATCTATACTCTGGGCGTATGAAATGAGGGTTTGAACCCAGCTCTGCCAGTAAAGCTTCACTTGCATTCTGCTTTCCTTCTCCTGTGGTGCAACATGTGTTTGAACCTGGGTACTGTCCCCATGGGATTAGTGACAAGGCTCCGCTCAGTTCAGATGCACAGTCCTCACATCCCCAGTAATGCTGTGACAGTACAAATTGCACAATGCTATCAAACTCTTGTGACCATTTGTGGCTCAACTGATGGCCACGGCACCCAGCAAGAATGTACAAAAGTTGCAGACTGGGGCTCCCAAGAGCCCTCTAACATATTTGCAGCACTAGCTGATTGCTCAATCTCCTTCTTGAGCTTTCCATGTAAGTTTATTACAGCCACTTCAAAGACAGCAAACATTACATCCTATATCAGGCTATTGTGCCTTGAATTCCCATTCAGTTGGGATTCTTTCATGGAGACGACTGTAGCAGCCCAGCACTCCTGTTGGAGTTACTGCTGCCACAGCCACACCGAGCACCGCCCTCAAGAAGCTGCTGCTGTCAGAGCAGGGGTGGGCTGTGCCCGTGTCTTTCAGGCAGCAGAAAGCAGTAGGAACTTCCAAAGCAAAGGAGTTTGTTGCTGATTCTCTTTGCACTGCTGACATGATGTCTCAGGCCGGACTCTGCATTCTGGCTTTGTCACCATAATCTCCAGGCCCGTGGAGCTCTATTGTGCTGAATGCAAAGGAAATAATTCTCCATTCAAAGATGAGGACTAGTAGTTTGGAAGCTATATTAATCCAACGTCTGACTGCTCCCACAGTACTGCATTCGCAAACATCCCATTTCATCAGCTCCACATGATTTTTTCCAATCTACAAGGCACAGTAAAAGCCGTACTCACGTCACTGCCCTTCATCCCGCAGCAGCTTGCTTACCCGCAGTCATCTCAGTGGTAACCACCAGTGGGTACCCACACAGATGAGAACCCCAGTGCACAAACCTTACAGGGCTGGGCTCTGAGCCTCTGTTCCTTTCATCCAGTTTCCAGTCAGGAGCATGAATAAGCACCTGAGAGAGAAAGAGGGAGAGGAGCAGGGCTTCTGCGGCCAGCAGATCACTTGCTGCTGAGGTTAAACAGTCAGGGGAGGAGATGAGATTATAAATCTCCCATCCATTCTCCCTCTCCGCTCCTCTTTCCCCCACAAAACTGAAGTTTCTCTGAGGCACGCTGCCTGGAACGTCAGCTGGCAGCTTCTGGCAATCACTGCCATTCAGCACCACTTCTTCCATTTAAATTCTGTTCTCACAGGTTCCCTTGTGAAACCACAGCACCAAGCGCTGCACTGACAACCACCATGCTCCCCACTATGCCAGCCTGGCAGAGAGCAACCCTGGGTGCCACGGAGCTCCCTCACAGACCGGGGCTGCCACCCCTCACAGCACTGCAGCCCGTTAGCAGCACGCTGTGCCGATCCCTTCATCCACCCTGGTCTGAGCCTTTGCTGTTAGCATCGAACTAGAGCTGACAGCAGCATCCTCAGAACCAAACCTCTACCACGTTTTCTACGCAGGTACCAAAGCAGAAGTACAATTCCCCATAGAGTTCCCCATGAAGGAACTTCACAACTGCTCCCCTCCTCATGTTTCCATGGAAGGGGACACTGTAACCCAGCCCCTCAGCACAGCCAGGAGTCTCAGTTTGCCTTTCCCACAGTTGCCATAAGCAGTTTTCAAAGGAAAAAAAAAATGTTGAAAATTTTCTTGTTTCCTATCACACTTTTTTTTTTTAAAAAAAAATATTGAATACTGCAGCATTCGATGGATTACTATTCACAAACACGTACCTGCTCCTCCAGCAGAACAAATCAAGTCATTTCTGTTGCAGCCTTCGGCATGCAGACAAAAACATTTTTTATTCATCAGTGGTAAAAGGCTACAGCCATTTGACTTTAAACACAGACATGCTTCTGGGCTCTCTTCCAGGAAGTCTGTGTCACCCAGGCTTTAGATCGATATGTTTGTCTGCAAAGTCACCCTTTTGATCTGTAATTTTTCATTTTGACACAAGAAATGCCTTTTGGTCAAACTTCAGCAGTCCATTAAATTCCAGGCATAATGGAAATGGGAATCACACTGCTGTAGCCATGTGAAGATTTCCACAGTTTGGGGTTTATTTACTCAGGGGTTAATTTACTCAACCACGTATCTGAGATTCAGACAACACTGCAAACGCTGTTCTAAGACCACCGCCTCCCCCCAGTTGTTTGCTGGTGGTCTCACCAGCCTGCCCTAGCTTTATAAAACACTTGGGACATTTACTTGTCTAACTGGCAGGAAACACGATCACAGCCTCCCACTGCACACAGGGAGCATCCTCCCAGCTCGGCCCTTTCCCCCGTGCAGCACAGAGGCTCCGTACAGCAGCACCCGGCCACCCCCGGCACACCGCGCTCTGTTTGCACAGCTCAGCACGTGTACTTTCTCTTGAAGTTCGAGGTTTCAGGGCTTGTTTTGATCTCTTTTCCCACTCCTTTTTATTCGTAAGTAAATAAATAAATAAAAATGCCGGTGGTCCCATGGAGGGATACCCAAAAAGCAAGAGAGCCGAGAAGAGGGTCCAGTGCCTCATTAACTGCACGAGCAGAGCTGAGCAGTCCTTGGGACAATCCCACCTGCCCTGGCGACACACCACGAGGTCCCCACACAGCTTTTGGGTGATCTCACCACTATTTCTGAGCCCGACACACAGCTCCTGTGTTGCTAACACGCTGTTCTTCCGTTGCTGAAGTTTGACCCTAGGGAGGACGCGACAGACACTCGTGAGAGTTGCAAAGCACTGAAAATGTTATTCTGAGCTGAACAAAGAGCATTATGCTTTTAGCTCCCATTCACAGCTTACCTTTCTAAAGCCAGCATTTTCTGTCAGCCTCTCAAAAGTGCACGCAATACACAATTGAGAAAATACCGCTGTTATAATTGGTTCGCTTTTACACTTATTTTTAAGAGGAATTTTAAAGGGGTCATGAAGATGCCTGGATTCTGAAATACTGGCTTGTTGATCCAGAAAGGTCTGGAAATTCTGTACCGAATGGCTCAAATTTTCAGCAGTAACACAAATTTTAAGTATATTAATTGTGATGTGTTTTTATTAGGTAATTAAAAGGGGCCTCATTTTAATCCTCATGTAATAACTCCTTGTTTAATAGCATTATATTCAGAGGGAGACTGCTCAATGTTTGTATTATTGGTTTTTTTGTTCGTTTGTTTTCTTTTTTGAACAAAATCAAAGAGCTTAGAGCAACTCAAATGAGATATCCAAAAGTTCTGATTTGTTTTGGTCAGGCCGTGTGTCCAAACCAAACAATTCCCCTCCCCACTGCACCCCTCTGCCCCCAACATCTCTCTCCAGCACAGCTATGATCAGCATGTAACCATCATGATTACAGTTCACTGACCTTTGGGACATTAATTATTAAATTAAAGCCAAAATCAAATTTCTTTCCCAAGGAAGAAGAAGAGGCCGGGATCTGGGAGGCACCGATCTATCTCAGCACAGCCCTGCAGTGCCAGGAGCTCCCACCAAACACCAAGGTGCAGACACCAGAGAGCAGAGTTGCTCCAGCAGCCTCAGTGGTGCCAGCGAGTCAGGAAGAGGGAACAGCGGGATCAGCCCTGCTAGGTACGATGGGCAGGTCATCCTATTTGAATTTTATTTTTAGGCTGGACTTTGCTCACATACAATGTCAGCTGATGCAGTCCTGTTAGCTTGAGCAGATCTCTGTCGCTTCCCATCAGTTGGGGTCAAGCTGTTGATTTCCAGCTTTGTTAACAAACCGTGCAGCATCTCTGTCTGAGATGAGGCAGGCCGACCACGACACGTGTGAGGTGGTGTGGACACGCGTGGGGCTGAATTTTTACAATTTAACTTCTGCTGCAAGAAGTCCCTTGGTTATCTTGGGTAAGAGCCTCTGCTCTCGCCAGAGGCAGGGCTCCAGCCATTCCTCTCCAGGAGGCTCAGCACAGCACCTTGCCCTGGTGCAAACACATGGGCCCCAAGGCACAGCTCCATCCTTGCTGAAATGCCAAGCAGAACTTTTCAGAGGCAACAAACTTTGACCAGAAAGCTTTACATGTTGAAATGTGGTGCTTGTAGTAAAGCCTCCATCTATTCTTTTCTGTACAGAAAAAAGATGGTCCTGAAACCTGCAGGAAGAGCCCTGTGCCCTAGGACTGGTGTCTGTGAAGATCTGGTGAGCCTCAAGGACAACGATGTGGGCAGGATGCACAGAGAACTCTGCATTACAGACGGCTCCAGGCAGGTGAGCCTGTCCCAGCAGAAGGGATGCACAGCCACCAGGCCTGGTGCAGTGCTCCTCTGCAGGGCCCTTCCCAAGGTGCTGAGCAAAGAGCCTGCAGGGGACCTTCCTCCCAACTCACCTGTGAGTTAGAAGCCAATATTCCAGTTCTGCAGAGACCAAAGTTAAGCAATTGGTAAGCTGCCTGGATGTGTTAAAGCACAGAGGACAGCAATGGCAGAGCTTTACTGCAACGCTTGGCTCCTTGTCCTGTGCTCGTGGCACACGTTTGGGCAAGACCCAGCTGCCCAGGTGTCCTGGATGGCAGGCAGCTGCAGGGAGCACCACGTTTTCACAATTGGTTGCAGCTGGAAACAAACCTACGGAACTCGGAAATTCTCTGCAGAAGCTGTGAGATGGGTTTTGAGTCATTAGAAACATTTCGGTTTGACATTTTGATGTGAGATGCTACAGAATTTAAAAGATAAACAGTTCTTCAAACCTGAATCTTTCATCCTCGAAAGCCTGCAGCAAAACTGACAGGATGTTGACAGCACTGCATTTTCCCAGTAAAACGGTGTCTGTATTTTTCTAAACAAGTTCTGAACTGCATTTCCTGTTGTTATATCAAAATGTACAATGGCCTATTTTGTGGCTTGTTAATAACATACTGCACAACTGGTTTGTACAGACCTCCCAAAATACCTTACGCACGCACGCTGCAGTGCCAGGGAGGCACAGCACAGCGGGCTGAGCACAGCGGCTGCTCCTAAGCACCAAAGGGCACTGGTGCTTCTGGAAGAGGCTCCTCAGCTCCTCCCAAGCACCTGGCTGTGGTGATTCCGCAATGAAATGGCTCTTCACATATTTTAAGCTGTCTGAAAGCAGTAATGATTGAGGTGATGTTATACAGAGCTGGCAGAAGTGCCCTTGCAGGTGTGTAAAGCATTGCACAGCTTTGTGCACTAAGAATCACGCCATCCAGGTCAGTTCTGGTGTGAGTGGTACAACCGCATGGAGCTTTTTGTTGCTCTGTTTGTTTATTCCTGGTCTGGCCTTCCTCTACCCTTTGAGGACCCTGTCTGTGAGGACTACACCACAACCAGCACCTGGAAAGAAAGCATCAGTAGGGAGGGTTCTTGGCTACAAGCTCACCAAACGCTTCCTACACAGCAGTGCACTGCAAGCAGAAGTTCTATGATTGCCTGCACTGGAGACCAGCGTCCTTTAGCAAAACTGCACAAAGTCCGCCTGCAAGAAACGGTTTCTGCACCCCCCACGGACCCCGCGAGGATCTATGACACCGACACGAGGCTGGGCCCCATTGCTTCTCGCTGTGCCGGACTCGCCGTCCTGCGGGCACGCTGCTGCCCGGCTGCTCGGGAGCCCGCGGCCGGGAACAAAAAGCGGCCGCAATCAAGGCGGCCTGCACGCCGCGACGCTGCCAGCGCCCCGCGCTTCCTCGGCAGGCACGGACGGGGTTCGAACCCGCGATCTTCGGTTTACGAGACCGACGCCTTACCACTTGGCCACCGCGCCTGACGGGCTAGCAGCAGCCGCGCGCAGCCAGTGGAAGCCGGCGGACCGCCGGGAGCTGCGCGACGGGGCGGCCCCGCGGGGTCTCGGCGCTCCGCGACGGTCGGCGTGGGGCGGCACCACGGCAACGGCGGCCCCGGGGAGCCGCCCCGCGATCGGACCGCCCCGGCCTCCTCGAGACCGCTCCTTCCTCTGCCCCACCGGGCGGGGCGCGGCCCTTCCCCCGCCGCAGGGCCGACACCGAGCGAGAGCGCGACCGCCCCGAGAGCCCAACGCGGGGCCGGGACACGAAGCGCTTCGCGGTGCTCCGTCTGAATCTTCGCATCTTGCTTCAATTCCGTTATCTTGTTTACATGGTTAAATCATAATGCAGTATTGTGTTTATGATTGTTGCAATTATTGTTTCCTCCTTTGGGTTCCCAGCCACCAAACACTTGGGCTCGTGGCTGAGCCTGGCAGTGAATCGGCTCTGGCTGTTATCGCCACGGGCTGCAGGGCAAGGGGAGAACTCAAAGGATGTGGGCATCAACCATTATGTAGCTTCGCACTGGGATTCCTCGTCCTGGTTTGTAGCTTTCAGCTATTACCGGACTGCACAGTGACCCAACATCCACTGGCCACATCCTGAAAAAAAGTACCCAAAGAAATCAAAGCATGGTGTGAGCCCACTGCCCGTGAACAGCTCGCTTGGAAGGGAAACAGTTGCTTTCCTCAGGGCAAGTTGCATTTTTAGGTGTTAAAGACAATATAAAGATTACACCCAATATAGCCAAACAGGTGCCCGACGCCAAGGCTTGCTTCTCGTGCTACGGCTGCTCGGGAAGCCAACAGGTTAGGAAAGCAGGAGAGGAGCTGTTGGGGCTGCACCACTCGTGGCTCTTTCAGCCACGGCCCTGCACTTTGCTTTTCAGGCGGATCGTACCACAGCACACAGCCCCGCAGCACCGCGCCGCCGCGGGCAGCGCCGATGCGAAGAGCCCGGCCGTCCTCTGCCGGCGGAGCGCTCCGCTGCACCCGGCCGAGCTGCGCTCCCGCAGCGAGGGGCACCGCGCCGCTGCCGCCGTCCTCGCTCGGCGCGGCCGGGGCTCGGTCCCAGCTCGGGTCGAAGCGCGGAAGGACGGCTCTGTCAGGCCGCTCCTCCGCCGGGCAGCGCTCAGGAGGGCGGGAGGGTGACCAAAGGGCTGAGAGCAGTTCTGGCCCACGTCCTTCCAGGTTTTAAACAAAAATCGTACAGCAACCACAAAAGACAGAGTTTCATAAAGCACAGCCTGCAGTTTGTGTTACAACAGGGAAAGAGCGAACGCAGTGTGTTGGGGCTGCTGAGCTCACAGCCGGTGTGCTGCACGGCCCAGCTGCTGCTCTCCTGCCCTTCTGGTTGGACGTCTGTGCTGCGATTTATAGCCCTTCCATTACACACTATGGTATCAAAACATCCATCTGTACCTCACAGGTGGGTCAGCAGAGGCACAAAGGCATGAGTGTGAGGGGATAAGGGTTTAAGAAGCCGTGCTTATGCATTATCACCACAAAGTTATAGTCACCATTAACCCAAGTTCGTAATCCTTGTACACCTGGCACATGTTCAATTTACTGCTCATGTGCTCCAGCCCCTTTTTTGCCCCCAGGCAGCAGCTAGCTCCAAGAACTTACGCTGTTATGTGTTATTGTGTTTTGTGAAGGCTCTCCTTTCCTCCAAGCTTCTGGGAGCCAGAAGTCCTGCAATCGATTTCCCACTCTGCTACTGCCTCACTGAACCCCCACCTGGCTGCAAGACCCCTTTCCCCCAAAAGAAACGAGTGAGGTAACAACCACCTCCCTCCAGAGAGCTCCGAGATTTAATGCAAAACGACGCAGGGCTCCCAGCTGTCAGCACAGTAAGAGCAGCACCATTAGGAGCTGTCCCAGGCCTCGTGGTACACAGAACCGAGGTACATCGGTCCCCAGAGTAACAGCTGATTTATTTTCCCTCTGTGCATTCCTCGTGAACCAGGGAGGAGCTGCCTGGATGCGGGTCAGTGGCACAGCGTGTCTGCCTGGGCTGCACCCGCGTTTTGGAATAAAACTGCTCCACGTCTCTGGTGCAGTGGCTCAACATGCACAGTGTGGTGTTTCACAGAACCTGCTGCGATAGATCTGAATATCCAGCATCACACGGTGGAAGGTGGGAATGGAGAAGCCTGAGAGGAGCGCAGGGGTGGGCTATTCCCACCCTGTCCCGTTCTGACCCCCAACGCCTGAGGGAAGGGGCCCGGAACCGTGGTGCCACACTGGGGCAGGGGCTGCTGGGTCACACTGCGATCCCTTAGGAGGGCCAAAATATCTTTTACGGAAGATATTTGCCCTTTGAAGCATTTCAAAACTCCCTTCCCCCTCTCCTTTGTCCTCGAGCCCTGACTGAGGCAGGGCACTCACATCACACTCGCCCGCAGGTTTCAGTCGCACCCACGGGCACGGCTCTGCACCGCACCCTCACACGGGGCTGAGGGGGCTTCGTGCCCCTCACACGGGCACAGCCGACCCTCTCCAGCTGAGGAGGAGGAGGGGGTGAGTGCGGGAGCACCGCTGCTCGGGACCCACACCCAAAGCTGTCGGGAAGTGCCCCGGGGCCGTGCCCCGCGCAGAGCCCTCACAACGCGGCCCGGAGCGAGACCTGCCGGCCCCTCGGTGGGGCTTTTCTCACTCCAGCAGCTATAACAGACCCCAGAGAAGAGGCCAGCGGGCCTGGCGGCTCAAAAAAGACAGGAAAAAAAAAATTACCTCAGCGCGTCGGCCCAGGGGGCGCTGCGGGCCAGGCTCCGTGGCAGCCGCGGCCCGGGCTCTCCCGCCGCCCCCGCTCCACCGCCGCTGCAGGGGAGGGGTCGGGCCCGGCGCGCGGCCCTCACAGCGGCTGAGGGGCGGCCCCGGGCCCCTCGCGGCTCTCCCGGCACGGAGCTGCAGGCACGGAGCTGCAGGCACACAGCGCAGCGCCGGGGCCGCTGCCCGGGGCCGTGCGGGCACCACACGCGACGCCCGGGCGGGGCCGGAGGGGCCGCAGCACGGCCGTACCTCAGCGCGCAGCTCGGGCCGTGCCCTCCTGACCGCCACGCGGGTCAGTAATTAATTATAACTAAGTCAGATTAAAAAGCTGGCCCAGATCCTGCTAACAGCGCTCAGCTGGAGCTCCCATCAGTGCAGAAGAGGAACGCTGTATGTGGAGAGATGGACACGTCGGCCCCGTGAAGCTTTGGCGTTCTGTATCCGATGAAGCTCCTGGGCAGTGACATCGCTGGGGCTGTCGGGTGAGGGCTGTGCTGAGGCCCTCCCGTCCCCCAGTGGCACCCGCAGAGCTCAGCGGGAGCCCATGATCTCGGCCTTTGGGTGAGCAGGACCAGAGCTGCACGATTTTCTTTAAACGAAGTGCAGAAATGGAGGAGGACATCACTGCGTGGATGGTGTAGGGGAAATGGAATCACCCGCCACAGACAGCTTTTAGTCATGCACAGAAAGCAAACGATTTATTTACATAGGTTTGTACATCACATCTACGTGAAAGGATTCACATTAGCAAGGGTAGCTTTATTGTCCCTGTGAAGTACTTCGAGAAAATACAGAGAAAATAGTGTAATGGCACATTGCAACGGTACCGACATCACTTCACTTGTGTTGTAAATCACAGAACGAGGTTAAAAATGATCATACACCGTTTTTGCTGGCTGCTTTTTTCTGTAACGATGGACTGAATGGACCTTGCTCAATTCCACACCGAGCAGCCTTTGGATTAAAAAATAAAACCACCTCCTTGCTTCTAAGGCAGCTTAGTGGTCTGTTAAGTGGATGCCAAATTTGGGTTAAAAATTTCTGCCCTGTGAGAATGAAACATTGTATTTTATAGATCAAAACTTTGGGGTTTGGAGGTTTTAGTGGATATTAATTTTTTTTTTCTTGTGACATACTGCAGTTCATTATCACATCATGTCTGTGGGCTGATGAGTGATGCTTATCAGGTCCTGATAAACCAGAAGATGAGAGAGGGAACAATTCGAGGATCTGACCAGACGAGGGGGTCAGCTCTCAAGAAATGAAAGCACCAAGGTCTGGCAGCTCTGGTTGCCAGAGTTGCAGATGGCCCCGTCTCTCCTGGTCCCTCTTTGCTTCCCAAATGCTGCAGGAGAAGCATTTGCTGTGCTGCAAACTCCAGGAGAAGTTTATTCTGCAGCTGCTAAAATGTGACTAGCAAGACACTCAATTTCTCACATCTGCAGGAGGAGGGTGAGGGATAGTTAACCCTCTGTGTAAGAAATTCTGTCCCTATTGCCTTCATGCTTGTAATACCGTGCCCTCACAGCTGCGCAGATCCGGGTCCTTCCTTAGGAAAAGCTGCCACAGAAGCCAGGAAGGGAACAGAAGTGGTAATCCAAAGCACTTCACCCTAAGAAGGAGGGTCTATACATTGGCACTGCTGTTTCCTTTTTGATTTCAATAGGCAAAGTAAATCACCCACCCACTTCCACAAAAGTAACCCCAGTGCTGAAATAAACCAAAAATGGGCAACATGTTCAGAGGAGGCTTTTGTCTGACACCCATTTCAAGAACAGAAGGAAGCAAATCAGCTCTAATGTGAATGAAAACTACAATCATCAAGGCAGGACCTCAGCATACAGTTAGGTGTTTTATTATTTAAAATTTACTGAAACTAACACGTAGATAGAATTGGTCTCACAGTGACACCAGAACAATAAATCCAGGGAGTGTGTGTGATACTGCCATACAAAAGAGACCAGCCACCTGACACAACATTTCTAAAACAAGACAAAGAGCTGCTAATTATATTAAATTTCATTTGCTAAGTAATATAGAACGTGACCTACTGCTTCTAAAAAAACCTGTATAAAATGAGTATTTTTTACATCTCAGGCACATGAATACAAATCTGATCTATTTTATATATACACACATTTACATTACATGAAAATCTGAGATGAAGATCAAATGAAAAAAAAAGGTGTTTATAAAAAGTACCCAAACCAGCAGATGAAATGTGAAAATACAAAGCATTCTCACAACAGAGAAGTAAAAGGCACGAATACTAGAATGTATAACCATGCAAAAAATGTAAGTACAACCTGTGCAACAAAGCAAAACAAATGGCTCCCACAATTGATTTTACAGTAATTCTCAAAATATCACAGTATTTAAACATACTGCAAGTGCAACATTTACTGTCCTGTAGCACATTGAAGTGTTCACATGATATGAAATTCTCCCTTCCCCTTCCAATTTTGTTTCTCCAAAGCCAGAACAATTTAGCTAAGGATAAAGCATTACATAAAATGGAGCTGATGTTGGGTAGGAGCAAGATCACTACTCCAGCTTCTGGGTGGAAGAGTAACTGCAGCCCTTCTGCAGCCATTACTGCACACTGAACCGTGCCTAGCAGAGCAATCACCTCCCTGCCCTTTGCCAGGGCACAGTGGGCTTTGCAAAGGTTTGCCAGGGTGAATTTCACTCTGCTGAGAATGGTGATGTGAAAGCTGACAGCTCAAATGTCACAGTTGCACCACTAACAACACTTACATACAAAAGAAATACAGATTCTAGGGGTAGGTATCCAAAATATACCAAATAAGTCCAAGCTTATTAACGTTTTCTTCACTAGACTAAAGCTTAAAAGTAATCTCTCCCTAATCATATGTTTCAACATGTACTCCTCTCACAGTTGAACAAAATTTGAAGACTTAAGCTAATAAGCCAAAGGAAATAAATAAAAGAAAAAAGTTTAAGGAAGGCAATGTAACACTGCCAGCTGGCTCTGCACTGTCACAGCCACCCTACAGGGATCCTACCTGAGGTGTTTCTGACTGGATGGGTTGCTGCCATTAGCTGTCAGTTATGCTTGCTAGGCTAAGCTAGTAAGTTTGTGCCTTGCAAACAGAGCGTACAATTACAGCATGCAATTTGGATAGCTACACAGAATCGAGGTAAAGCTTAAAGGGATGTCCCGGTGCTGCCTTACCTGGATGCTCTTCAGCCACGTGCACTGAATGAGACTGAGATGGTACTTCCCTCTGAGTTTCAGCAGCGGCTGCTCCCTGTCACGCTGGAAACACAGTGGGAGCAGGAATAACTTGATTCATCCTCCCCTGCAAACAAGAGGACAGTCCTGTGTTCCCCAGACAACCCGTCACATCACGGGGCTGCAAGCTGCACGAGGAGCACAGGACTGAACCCCGCTCTCAAGATTCCAGCCAGCCTCGTGCCTTTCCTGAAAGCACTAATTCAGCACAAAGTCCCCTCCCAGACAGATCACTATTGACATGCACAAGCCATCGATAACTGAGCTAGTCTGTGCTAAGGGCTCACACATACTCTCAACCCTCAGTAAACCTCAGCTTTGTCCTTCAGTGTTCAACCAGCAACTGCTGTATTTTGATACAGAAAACTGAATGACCACAAAAGAGATCTCAGGTGGGAAAAAAGTATATGAAACAGTTACCAGTGCTAAGGGCAGCCAAGCGAGGTTCCTTTGTGGGACAGCAAATGAGGCTTCAATTCTTCCTTTTAAAAAAAAAAAAAAAAAAAAAAAACTTTTTCCCCAAGCATAACAAAATTCTTCCCTTCTCCTTTTCCTCTTTCTTTAGTGGCTATAGAAAGCAAAGGGTGAGAGGCAGTAGGTGAGAATTTTCTCTATATCTTTGCTGATCTTTTTAAAAGTAAAATAAGCTACTCACAATGAGGACTTCAAACCTCTTCTAGTCTAGTCACTATATAATAAAATAACCCTAGTAAATATAATCCACAGCTCAAGTTCCGCCTTATTGTGTGCTGGACACACAAGCCTTTGGTTAAATTACTGAAACATTGTTTGTAGTGCTCAGCTGAATCAACATCATCTCCTAAAACAGAGAATAACCACAGAAGACCCAGTGAAGCCTCCCTCTGTGCAGAACAGAACCCTTGCAAGGATTACAGGATTCAGACCAAGATGCGTGCAAAGCTTCATTAAATAAGAAGAAACTCACACATGCCACATGCTTCAACAGCAAACTGCCCTGGAATTAAAAACCACTGAGAAAACAATCCCAAGCATGCCACCAGGGAACGACTCGCCAGCAGCTGCTGAACTTTTCTTCAAATCAGCTGTGGTACATAACTAGTCATGCTTTCCTGAATATGTTCCTCGAGTAACAAATGACATAACAAAGAGTATGAGCACTGCTACTTATGCCAGAACCAATGCAGTTCCTGCTTAGTTACAGTCTGAGTCAGTTTTCACTGAAACCAGCATAAGCCAAGCCACTGAGCTGGCAAGTGTTTGATCAGCTGCTACTTCCTTCCTTCCTTGGAAAATGTCCCTCAGAACACACCATACAGTATTTGTTTTAAGAGAAAAAACACTGTATATTCACTGCTACTAAAGAAGAAAAAATGTATTTATTTGTAAATTCTAGTTCTCAGACTCATCGTACGCTGCTACCACGAAGACAAGAGGTGGTGAACAGCGACCGATGGAGCAGGGCACAATCCAGGTTTACATATCAGCTTCCAAACACCCAATTACCAACCAGATTAGGGAGTCTAAATGCAGCAGGCTAAGATCCCCTCTGGAGAGTAGAACAGAGCCTTGCTGCAGTCAGACAGCAAAACGTTTGTTGATACACACATTAGTTAATAATCCTGCATTCAATTGCCTACAGAGCTGGCTGAGAAACATCTGAATTTCTCCCAGGACCGTAAAGGGAAAGTTGGCAGCAAAAGTGTATTGATTTCTTTGAGACTTGCTACAAATCCAGGTATTAAAAACTCCTTCAGAAATAGATGGGACGGTTACGGTTTGTCATTGTCATGCTCCAAAACATGGCAAATTCTCAAACAGCTTGAGTCTTTATTAGAAGTTATTAAAAAAGCTGACAAATGCTCTTCTGATGTCAATATAGTTTTGACTCAGCAGCACGCTCTGAGACCAGAACTAGACAACAGCTGAAGGCTGATATTCAGAGTGAAGCAGCCAATATCAGCAAACCTTGACAGACTGCATTTCAGAACTCTTTCAGTGCAACTTTTTAAAGAGGTATTTTTCCACAGCAGCCTGTGTGTGTGATCAGCCTGGTGACTGCTCCTCACCAGAAGCGAGTCATTTTCTTTTTTCCACTGTACAAGAATACCTGCAGTGGTTTGCATCTAGTTTGACCAGAGTATCACTTAGCTCTGCAGAATCTACGGTATAAAGAGAAGATCAAGAGATGGTACCTTGGATTGTGCTTGCATCCCTGAGGGTTAAATGAGAAGCATGATTTTAACACAAGAATGTTTACTGCATTCGAGTATTGCCAGAATGAGATGACACCATCTATCTGGAGGAAGTTATCTACCCAGGAAAGCCAAGCCATTGTTCCACCAAGTGACACTGACACAGAGGCAGGCTGTACTTCCTCTACTGGCCTGTGAGCACAAAGGCAGCTCGCACTAAAGAAATAAGAAATGTGTCAGACAGTGAACATGCCTGACACTTGATCGAAATATGCATTCTCTGGAAAATTGATATCCAATTACTCTTCTCACCGCTCCAGTGACCCAAAGATGATCTCCCTTATTACCAAGTTACCTTTATGTCATAAAATATGATGATTTATCTTCTAGGATAGAAGGGTTCTCCAAGGTTTGGATTGCAAGATAAGTTAGTCTAGTTACTGGGGAGCTAATATTAGACTCAGTTTAAAACTTCAATTGCTAATTAATTATTTTTAGAGGTGGATATCTTAGAGGAAAGGGTATCTGACAATGAAATGCCTCTCCCACCTCCCAACTCACATCACTTGTAAAACACAGAAAGTATCTGGATATGTATTTGAGCACTAATTGACAGCAGTACCATGCCAACAGGAGTGGAAATGTAACTTCTTTATGCAAGAAAACAAAGCTACAAACACCACCAACATGGTGGTAAGACAACTCTTCAAATGCAGACACTGTGGAGCAAGGAACAGCTTCTAAAGCAGCTGGGTGCAGAGCTAAACAAGAAGTTCTGCAAATCTTTAGAAAACTCACTGCTGGCTACCCTTGGCTAACATGCCATTTTCAGGATTTGAGCTGGATTTAGTGGTTAGCCACTATCAGTAACCACTAACTTCTTACACGTATTTACCTGCACAGGATCTTGGATATCACACCAATCGTGTCTTCTTCCATTCATGCCCACGGGCTCTGTAGTTTCAGAGAAGCAAGCCACGCACTTTGCTTCCCAAGTGCTCAGCATAAGGTTCTGTGAACTACTCCTTAGTCCTCAACATTTGTTGATGTTCTACCCTAACAGAAATGGGTTTTAGATTATTAAAATTTTAAAGCTGAGTAAAGTTTACTACAAAATACTTAGGGGAAAAACATTCAGTCACCAGTCTGACCCACAACATCTTCACTCACATTTAAATCCACGGTAGGAGAGCAGGACAGAAGCGTAACTTACCACACAGAGTTAGCTCCCGGAGCAGGGCTGCTGGCCCACGCAGCCCTGCATGTCACAGGAGGTTAGCAACAGCCACCTGACAATTTGAAACAGTTCTCAGTGGCCAACAAAAAGAGCAAAGTCCTTGGCACAATCCACTAACAGCACCACGCAGATGGAGACATCCTCACTGAATCGCAGGCGAAGAGTCCTCTTGGCAGGTATCTGCAGGCAGCACCGAGCTCCTTTAACTGCCTCTCTCCTACCTGCTGGGTGGCACGTCCACAAGTAGCAGTGGTGGGAACGGTGCACGTTGTGGGGGTGTCCGTGGTGATCCACCTGTTTCTCCACAAACAGAAGCTGCTGCAGTTTTGAGCACAGAACATTTTACACCATTCCCAGCTGGTAAGGGACAGTCTTTAAATCCCTTCCTCCAGTTACTCGGTAGCCTCAGGAATCCAGCCCTGAGACACTACTGTTCGAACAAGACCGTAACATTTCTCCCAGTGCACTGAAGTCCTACTGACCTCTTTGCTTCTGGGATGTTGCATCCCATGATTATTCCTCTGGTCCCTCTGGCTTTCCAGTTACTTTACACCTGCCTACTGCAGATACATAGAAACAAACTGCTTTTATTTTCTTGCCTTCAAGAAAGCCTAATTTCAGTATCTTTCCTCCCTCCCTTCCCAACACTCCAGTAACACATCACTGAAGGCAAGAGCACAAAAACTGCAGAAAAATATATATATATTTACATCCGTAACTGAATACACATATGTATTCAAATTCAGGAAAAATGCATCACACATACACACCAAGATACATCAAGAGAATACTAGGGGCAAGACTGCCAACAGCAAGAAATACACAGAAAGGTGCGGTCATTGCTACTGTAACACTCTCCTGGGGAGTGTATTCAATAGAGGAAACATCTCTATGCATTGGGAAAAGCCAGATTCTTGGGCCTATTCTTCTGTGCCAGTTGGTATCAATCAGAAGGAATTTTAAAGTGTGAAATTTTTACTTTAAAAAATGTGCACGGAATAAAAATTTTTTAAGCATTCAGCTATCAGCCAATTCCATAAGCTTCTTTTATATAAGCTACATTATTAATTAAAAAGCTCCTAGCCCTAGAGTATGCAGATCCAGCTCAGGAAAACACAGGCACATGTTGGAGTCCACCCCCATTTAAGGCAGCATTTAAGCACACGCTCAACTTTAGAGCTTAACGTTCCGTCCCACTGACTTCTACGAGCAGTCACAGCACATTGGAAGTTAAGCACCTGCACATCCGCTCACGTAAATCAGAAGGCATTCCATATTCAGAGCTTCAGATATGCACATGTGTACTCAGTCTGGACTGGCAATAGCTGCAAGACCTCGCTCTTCTGTTTATTCTGCCCTACAAGTAAAAGCCACTCCACATGAGACTTCTCTGCACCACTGCGTTAGGACCCAGATGGTCCTTTCCACAGCCTGTCCACAAAACGTCACTCTCCAAGGAATGCAGTACCTGGTGGTGGGAAAACAACTTAACACATAATTTTAATTTTTTGTTCTGTTTTTTTTTCTCCTTTTCCTTTCTTTTTGCTAAGAACTGTAATATCCTCTTTCAGTGAAATCTTTAAGAAGGTACAGGATTGCAGAATTCATTTGAATGGCCCAGGCGCTGCCCATGTGCCAGGCACACACTGCACACTTTATTATTATTATTTTTTTTTACACGGCAGGAGGAAGGGGTGCTGTCCAGTGGGGCTCAGGCTTGAGAAGCAGGCATACATGAACCAGACGAGGTTCGACAAGGCCAAGTGCAAGATGCTGCACCTTGGGCAGGGCAATCCCCTTTCTCAGCCCTGCTGAGAAAGACTTGGGGGTCCTGGTAGATGAAAAGCTGGGCACGAGCCAGCGGTGTGTGCCTGCAGCCTGGAAGGCCAACAGTATCCTGGGCTGCATCAGAAGAGGGGTGGCCAGCAGGGAGAGGGAGGGGATTGCCCCTCTGTGCTTTGCCCTTGTGAGGCCCCATCTGGAGTTCTGTGTCCAGGCTCAGGTCCCCCAGCATAAGAAAGACATGGAACTTTTGGAGCACATCCAGAGGAGGGCCACAAAGATGATCAGGGGGCTTGGGCACATCTCCTATGAAGGCAGGCTGAGGGAGCTGGGCTTGGAAAATCTCAGTGCAACCTTTTGGTATTTAAAAGGAGTGTAATAACAAGAGGGAGAACAATTTTTATATGGTCTGATAGTGATAGGACAAGGGGGAATGGTTTTAAAACAAAAAGAAGGGAGATTTAGGACAGATGGTAGGAGGAAACTCTTTACTCAGAGGGTGGTTGAGGCACAGGCTGCTCTGAGAAGCTGCGGCTGCTCCATCCATTGAGGCATTCAAGGCCAGGTTGGATGGAGAAGGGCAGCCTGATCTGGTGGGTGGCAGTCCTGCCCAGGGCAGGGGGCTGGAAGAGGGCAGGCATTAAGGTCCCTTCCAACCCTAGCCATTTTATGACAAACCCCTGAAAATAGGGGAATAGATTTGAAAAGCTTCTTAGCCTCAATGCTACAGAGTTCCTGGCATAAAACATACACGTGTGCACACACCAAAGAGTGGGCTGGCTCAGAGCATCCCAAAGTAGAGTAATCTATAAAAAGCACTTCGTGCTGACAGTGGCAAACAAGTGGATGGTGATTTTACACAGATAGCAACAATTCAGCAGTGTCTTCCACTTCTTTCATTTTTCAGTGCGTCTTTCCTTTTCCCTAAATTTTCTTTTCCCATGTGTGGTTTAAGTAATAAAGCTAAATTGAATAGGAAATTACAGAGTCAGCACCAGTCAGGAACTGAACCTGGGTATGGTAATTGGTTTGTGGTACCCAAATTCCTGGAAGAACAAAAGAACAATTCTTGCTCCTAAAGTTAGGGTCACATCCCTATGTTTCCATTGTCTTTTTTCCACCTTTACAACTAGAGGTAGAGTCATTTTGTCCAGTATCTAAAACAGCATAATCCAGTTATATTGTTATTACATTAATATACAGTATCTATCTTGTCACAGGTATTGAAAGTGCATGGAAAAAGTCTAACCAAGCCAATTTGATGACAAATAACAGTGTACCAAACATCATATAAACACACCCGCGCACCCACACTCACACGTAGTGTATATATATATTTATAGCTTCATTTACAGTATCAGAGTGTTGTTTAGATCCAGTGGCATGTGCAGAAATATCAGGCAGTTGCGGCTTTTCCTTTTTGTATTCTCTTCAATTCTTTATTTCCAAGATAGATGGGTTGTGATCTAGGATTGCCAAAATGATCTTGTCCATATACTGTCGTAACCTGTAATTGATCTCTTCCTGCTCTTTAAGGGCTTCCATGAGCTGAAAAACATTTCGAAGTTACTCTTGCAGCACTGTCACTAGTTTACAAAACGACATGAATTCAGACAGAGGCAAGAGATAACAGCCTGCTCAAAATCACCAATTACCTTATGTGGTATCCTACCTCTGCCTCCTCCCTTTCTCTCTGTTATAAACGATCTGCATATTAAAGACCATTATTATTTAGGATGGTGCAGGGCAGTCACACCATCAGGAATCTTTTGGCAGGGCCATTTGAAACAGCAATTTCCCACCTAGCACATCAACCCATCCTGAGATTTGTCTCGACAATAGCAAAAACACAATTTGCTTTTACTCAATTAGAGCTCAACAATTAAACAGCCTTTCTTCAGTGTGCTCTCGTTCAGCAGGAAACTCAAGTACATAATTCACTTCGGGGAATCGTCCAGAGGCTAACAGTGCCATTCAGGTACAAACGACGTAAAAAGGTTTGTCTCAGGACTCCCCTTAAAGAAGGGAGAAGTTCTGTCCAGAAGAAACAAAGCACAGAAGCAAGCAATTCCTTTTAAACTCTTTCATCCCCAAATTGGCTTTTTCCCTGGGAACTTGCATGTATCTGTTGGCCTGATCTCACGATCCGTCCTGCAGCTTAAAGGCAGCCATACCAGCTTGATTCAGCCCACATGCGAACGGTCTCCTACGAGATCTTTCAAAGCATCACCAGATTATCACTTGCATGCTGCCTATTTCCTGCAAGAACTCAGCTCTGCCACAGGGCAAATTTAGATTTAAGTGAAAGCTTGTTACTGAAGTAACTCAGAACTAAATCTAGATCAGAAAGGAAAAATTCAATTAACTAGCTACAGCAATTTCTATATGAAATTAATGCTGTAACACCACAATCCCCTGTAAGATAGAGGATGTTAAAATAAATCCACTGTAAAATAGTTCACTGAGATTCTACTAATTCCAATTTTGAGAGAAATTCAAGTTATGTTAAAAGGAACACCCAAAACCACTGTCAAGCTTAAATCCATTTTCTAATGTTTGTGAACTCCTAGCCAAGCAGATTTTTCTGCTCTTCATTTGTCTGCTTTAGATAGAACAACCTTGACAGTTAATTACATTGAAAAACCTAGATTTTTGGATGTAGTACTTGATGAAGGAAGCATATTACCTCATCTCTTGATGCAGAATCAATCTCAGCAGCCAGTGACTGGGCTTTTGTTTGTGTTGCAAAGAGATTTTTAGCTTCATAGAGACTCAGACTAAGAATTTGTCCATTAAGATCATCATTTTGGTCACGAAGTTTCTGATTCTCCTATTTAATGATGAAAAGATATTGCTTTTAAGTTTTTTTTCATTAAAAAAAAAAAAGTCAAAAAAATCGGCCAGTGTGGACGAAACACAGTAAGGCTGCAAGCTAGCAAACAACTCTCTTACCAGTGAGAGTCACCCCCACCTGAAATACAGGTGCTTCCCAGGCACACAAGTTACATCTCACCTGTACAAACAAGCCCTTGACAAATGCAATGCACATCTTAAGTTCAAGGGGAAGTGGGAGGGGATATAAGAATCTAAAGACAGGGTACATACAGCTATAGGAATTTGTCAGAGCAGTCCTGCACAGTTCACTTGCGCTCACCCGTGGACTGTGAGGCCCTTCCCTGCTCACCTGCTTCAGCCGTTTTATTTCATGCTCCATTTCCACCTCTCTGGTTTTGGCATTGAATTCACTCACGCTGGACGAAGAACTTCTCCCACGTCCAGGACGCTCACATTCCAGCTTGTAGAGCTGTAAGTGCTCCAGTTCTTTCCGCAGGTCCTCAATGAGCTGCAGAGATGGAAGGAGGCCATGTCTCTCCAGTCTCTGCACAACCAGCCCTCCATGGCAGCAGCCATCTTGGTGCTGCACCTTTGCATTGTGACAGAGGACGGACACTCCTACAACACAGCCTCCTGCATTCTGTGGAAGGGCAAGTAACCTAACTGCTTCGGAGCTGGAAGAGGTTTTGATGCCCAGGCTTGGTGTCTGAGAGGCGTAATTCTCCTTGCAAGCTTAGTAAAGCTAATCTTATGGCATACGTTCAAGGCTTCAAGATCTCGAAGAGTTGTAAACCCTTTGGGATTGTCACTTATGAGGGAATCTTGCAAAGTCCATTGCCCTATGGATATCCCTGCCATAGACACAACACCCAGCAAATATATTACTGGATTATGCACTTTCAGCGTTCACCCTGTCTACCTATACTTTTTCAGATGGTCTTCCATGCAGATAAGATGCAACTGCCTGGTCTTACAACCTTCCTCATACCTACCTCCTGCGTGGCTTCCCTCTCCTTGTTAAATTCCAGTCTGTTCTGACGCAGCTTGTCCATCATTCTCTTGTACAAATCCATCTCATCCTTCAGTCGCAGACTAGTGTCCTCCAACCTATCTGACATGCGTTGTCTTTCCTGGAATAAATAGGGAACTTCACATCCAGCTTGTTTCACAGACAGCTTCTAAGTGCACAAGCCGTCCTCGGTTTTGCAAAACAGATCTACAGACACACACACAAACACACACAGCTAGATAAGCTGTCATGCATGTCAGGGTGTTCCTGACGCTAAAGGTGACCAATGCTTTAATTCCATTAACATTCTTATTTGGGGAACCTGGGTCAACCACTATCTGAGTTTCCTTTTACACAAATCAAGCTGCTGTCAAATTGCACTTGACATCAAAGACATGATCAACACTCAGGATTTTTGTTACCTCATCTAATCTCTCCGTTTGTGATTTCAGTCGTGTGACGGTGCTTTTCAGATCACCATTTTCTTCTTCCAGTTGCTGAACCCTGTGTCAATAACAGAAGTCTTACAGCCAAAGTGTCTTCATGAATGCAGGCATGCAAAACAGCATGCTCTAAAAAGCCATTTCACTTGCACTTGACAGAAAGATTATGCAAAGAAACCCTTTCTAATCTTAGTATTTTTATCATGAACTATTGGGTGCTTTTTTGTTTGTTTTTAGGGCCAAGAACGCTACACTGACCCTTGGATTCTTATATTCACCACAACCTATGTCTAAAAAAAATTAAGTATGAAGAAATGAAAACAGCGACGTGTGCCTGGTACAGCTGGCCACAACTCCCTACTTGAATCCATGCCAAGTAACCAGCTAAGCTGTCTACATGGGCCATGTGGATTAAAGCATTAATGTAAACCACCCTCCATGCTTTTGGGTATTAGACATGCAACTGCACAGCTACTCTGTGGAACTACAAACCTGTAACCATCTGTGCACTGTCTGGGAGTGAATGGCCTACATTTACATGCAGAGGAAGGGAGGAATTTGTACTCTGTCCTAGGTGGCACCAAGATGTTTGTTACCTTGTGTTTAGCAGTTCAATTTCGGTGCCTTTCTCTTTTTCATACTTGCTATATGCTTCTCGATGTCTTTTTATCTCTTCTTCCAGGGTCTGTTCTGCCGATGTCTCCTGGTCTTTCAATAGTTCTTCTAGCTCGTGAACTCTAAGGAAGCCAGGTCTCATTTCAGTAAGTTTCACGCATTTTTAAAAATAACACGTGCAACTTCATTGCCTGCTTTCCTCCTCACACCTGTATTTCATTCTACTTCTCCATCTCTTTCAACATTTAACCTCTCCCAGCCGCTCTCTTGGTATTTAATCTTACCAACATACAGAGTTCAGTAACATCAGTTCATCTATTATTCCTTCATTCTCTGTCTCAGGACGCCCATCTATTCCCAAAGCAATAACCAGCCTTCCACTCTGGCTATGCACATTAAAAAACAAAATATGTGGTAACCTCTCTTCTAACAAAAGAACTTGCTCTGTAGAAGTCAGTAACATCTCTGTACTAAGAAACTCCCTTAGAAGGCCTCTGCCCACTGAAAATTCACCAAGGCAGTCCTACTCCACTTGAACTTCTCACATGAAGCCTTTTCTCATTTTGTTCTCTCAGTACTAAGGCAGAAAACTTGGTCATATTTTACAGGTAGAGATGTTCTTTGACCCCAACTTTGTCCTAGCTCTGCTGGGACACAATAAGGAGAACTGGTTCTGTGCTTCATTACCTGTGAACTAGCTGTGTGTTCTCTTGTTTCAGTTTGCTCTTTAGGTCACCATTTGTCAGGTTATCGTTCTCCAATTCTGTAACCTTTTTTTCTAGGTATGTTACCTGGAAGATGAAGTGGAAAAGAGGAATTGAGAGTCTGAATCTCTCTTCACACATCCCTTCACTGTTTCTAAATGACATTTTGCTACGGTAGCCTCTTAAAAGAGGGCATACTTTCCTGCCAAGATGGTGAAAAATTAAGCTCTGCAGTTCTCAGTGACCCAGACCCCACATCTTCCTTGAAGGTAATCAAGACAATTACACAGTAAAGACATACTGACACAATGCCTCTAGGTCTGTATTTTCACAGTTATTGCATTTTTGTGAATCAGAGTTTTAAAATTAATGGAGTATCTTAGACACTTTGAATGAACTACTTCAGATCACCAGTAACTGTGAGCAAGAGAGCTTCAATCAATTAATGCCATGTTTCCAGAAGGATTTGGTTAGGTACATTTAATTGCAATGCACACAGTTTCTCACCTTCTCAGTTATATCATTATCACAGGAGTCTATACTGTCTCTGAACAGGTCTTCTGTGCTGCCATTACTGCTGCTGAAGTTGCTATTGTGGAAGAGCTGTCTGAAAGATCACAAGGACAATTATTTTACTTGATGAGGAAGGAGGAAAGAGTCTGGGTGCTGCCTTACAGCCTGGCTTTGCACTTTGAACATCCAGCTCTAAAATCTGTGCAGTCATTTCAGCGACAATTACAACTGCTCAAACACAAGTCTTACAGGAGGCTGGCAGCTAAATGAAGTCATACTGAGCACAACCAGTGACATTAGTTTCAGGGTGTGAGCCCTCTGTTGCTTTTGATAGGATCTGTCACCAGCATTAGCATAGTTTTAAAACTACTTAGGTTTGTTCACACTACATACCAAGGTATATTTGCTTTATCAGAAATTTAAAGGTTGCCACTTGTGTGCTGGTTGGCACAGCTAACCTAGAAAATTTCATACAGTAAGAGCTTCTTTATAAACAGAAAAGAGAAACCTGAATCTCAGCTCCCAATACAAAATAGCATCAGAATACATAATACTGCAGACAATCTAAAATATTCTTGAAATTTAGAGCCCACCCCAGTCCACAGCTAGTTTATTCAGCCAAATAAAGACCACAATTCCATATGTCCTTTTCAAAGGCATGCTCTTCCTATCCTTTGCATTTTAGCAACAACAATAACAAAAAGGTCCACATTATAAGGATGAAAGAAACAATAGCTGGCCTGATGGAGCAGCAGTTTAAAGGAAGAAAACTGACATACAAGGAAGCAATCGTCTGCGTTCTTAGTAGAACTCTTCCCAGCTCAGGGGCCTGCTCCAAAACTAGCAGTGACTTGTATAAACTAACATTGCTACCCAAACACAGGCCCCTTTCCTTGAAAACTTGTCTTGGCACATTTTTATTTTCCTAAACTTATTCCTCCCCTCTCCCTCCACTCCCAGTTATGGGATTGTTACAGCTGATTCCACAAGTATTCAGAAAAAAGTTGAAGACACTTACCTTCCAAAAGCTGTGCTTGATATTTTCCTATTAGGGCTAGAAAGATACAGAAGCAGGGATACAGGAATTAAACACTTATTTGATCACTGTTGAATTCAATCTCAGTTTAATCTCTAGCTGAATTGCACAATGAAACATAATATCGACTTTTTACTGAAGTAAAAAAGATTTGTGAACAATATTCTTAGGCAACTTAATTGAAAACTGCAGTTACTATCTACATGAGGATGAGTGGAGTCAAAAGTTACTGTGATCATTAATAAGTCAATTTGCGAGTACTGTTATATTGAGCAGCGATTTGGCAGTGTAAATCAGAATGAAGCTAACATTAGAAACATCACAAAGGGAGACTGAGTTAGTGATGGATGTTCATTTGGGATTCCCAAATTTCAGATGATTTTATAAACAGATGACTTATCCTTCACCATAATGCTTCCCAGTTCAGCACGAGAACTGAGATGCTTCCAATTCTCACAGTTTCCTTTTACAACCAAAGACTGGTTATTATCCAAAGGAGGGATCGGATTTCAGACAAGAACACTGGAACCAAATCAAAGTATTCAGTTGCCTCTCTCGAGGAGATGCCATGTCCCCGGGTGCCTGCAGACACACAGCTCTGTATCACAGCAGCACTCTCTTTCAGCCAGGTATACACAACTTTGCTCATAAAACTACCAAAGATCTAGCCAGGCACAGTCTGGGTTTTAGTAGACTCCTTGCTAGGAGTACATCAAGTACTACACTGCTGCGTCATCAAGAGAAGAAGCAGTGCACTGTGCTCTTTGCCATAGACTGTACAGACAGGCAGGATTTACATTCAGTTTCTAGGGGGAGCTAGAAGCCCATCAAATGATTCCTTTCAAAAACTCTAGGGATGGAAATACGGGATTCTTTCTAAGTACTCAACACAGCTCAGCAGTGGATGGAGTGACAGGGATAGAAATGTAAGGAAAGCTGAAATTACAAAGAACCCCAGAAGTCACTTCTGCTCCAAGTTTCATCATTTTTTTCCAAGTTCCATTTAGGAATTAAAAAAAAAAAAAAAAAGCAACACAGGAATGAAGTACCTCTGCTGATCCACAGCTTTATGAGAGATGTATGTAAGGTTACGCACATTAGCTAAGGATCTTCCTGATCACTCCTTCCCACCTGGAGTAAAACGTAGCTAACTGTAGATCTGCACTAAGCAGCACAGCAGACCCCACTTCCTGGGAAAAAATTCTCACTCTGTGATCAAACAGCCCTCTGGGTTGATGTATTTAAGGTATGGATAGCATTAATAAACTCAAGTCAAAAGAATATTTATTACTTTATCAGGAAGAGCACTTAGGTTCAGGCTAGATGTCAAGGTCTGAATTTCTTACTGTTTTGCAAGAGCAAGCCAACATGTGTAAGACAGAATGGGACAAAGGGAATGAGAGGGATTTCTTCCTCTCCTGCCACTAGCTAACTAGTTCCACTTCAAGGGAGCATTGCTAAGAGCAGTGCAGTAGGCTGCTTACCTGTTTGCTTTCAAGTTTTTCAGCCTGGCTTCCAAATCGTTGAGTAGATTTATCTTTTTGCAGCACTGTGAGCAGTAAACATCCAGCAATTCGCTGTTATAAACATGCCTCATTTTTCGGGGTGTTTGGCCAGCACTGTTTGCAGGAAAGGAGAGATATTACTGGCTATAGTAACCAACTCACAACAGGTTTTCCTCTTGACTGTGTGTCAGAATCACAGATGAAGTATTTGAGGAACCACCTCTCACCACAGCTCATCTACCCTAGAGGTGATGATGAGGAATGCTAGTCTAAGGACAAGTCAGCCTGCCTGAGATGAGGCTCCACAGAGCCTCGTGTTCTGAGCATCAGTGGAAAGAACCAGTTTGGATGGCTGGAAAAATAGCACAAGATGCACAAAGACCATGCAATGCACGTAGCAAAAGCCACTAAATTAATATGTTCCGCATCAGCAATGTCCCCTCTCTCACCTTGCCCATCTTCCTCCCGCCTTGCATGCAACCTGAAGAGTCCCTTCTTCAAGAGAAAGGCAGGGAGATGAAAAACAGTGGTCTGGCAGGAAGAAGTGACATGAAAACCTGCAGACTGTGGGGCCCAGGGAACCCCAGACTGAGAACGAAGGGAGAAGTGGACATAGATCTGAAGAGGAGATAACAGAAGTTCTTGGCATGATAAAAGGAAAATAAACTGAAATAAAAAGAGAGCAATCATGGCATGAAATGCACTGAGCCTCAGGAAAGGGAATGGAAAGGACTGCATAAGCCTGAAGGAAGAGAGGATGAAGGACACGAGCCATCACCATGAAGGGGCAGCAGAGGGGGGTGCTGGCTCTGCATGCATGACAGAGGTGGTGAGGTTGGATTGCAGAAGTCCTTGAGACAGAGGGCAGCATGCAGGGGTTGCACATGGAACAGCAGGATGCAGTGAGCTTGTTCTGTGTCAGCACTGAAGCACAAGATCTTCGTGTGCTATTGATCCAAGCAGACAAACCCTAGAGCGTCTTCATTCTTGGCTCTTCACCAACCCGGCTCACATGTTCCCTTGTTTGGGGAAGGGCTTTAAGTCTTTTTAAGCAATACAGATGCTTGTTTCAAATCACCCAGTCTGTACACAGAACTTCATCTTACAGGATAATGTTAAGGATTTGCAGTATTAGAACACTAAGGAGAAACAGCTCTCTTGCAGATCTTCTCTTTGCTACAGCAGGGCTAGCGCAAGGCACTAAGCTGCTTTCTGACTTGCAGCAAGTAACTTCCAATACTAACCCCTAACTGCAATACCTCCTGCCTGCAACAGAAAGAAAACTATAAGCAGAATAGCACAGTTTTTTCAGCCTAATCCAATACAACTATCAAACAATGTTATTTGCTATAGCTCTGATTATCAAGCGTAGCCTGTTAATTGGAGGGCAGAAAACGAACCGATAATATTTTGCTTTTAAGGTGTATCTACGTAAACACTGGAAATTCTGGTATGGTCACCCGTGCTCAAAGGAGAATAAAAATTGAAAAAAATATTTGTTAATGAATAGGGAGCAACCTGGAAGATACAGATGAGCCAAGGTCAGAGTAGGCGTTGGTTCTGGTCTCATCATCAGGGCAGGGGCTACTGGGAGTAAAATCCACATCATCTCCTTCCCCATAGTCTTCAAACTGCTCTTCATTACTGATCAGAGAGGCGGTGGAATAAGTGGAGAGGTCAGATGCTGCAGAAGGGTTGTGAGGACTTGACCTGAAACAAGAGGTCGAAACATCTGGAAGGCCAACTTTGATAGCATCTCACCTCACATGGAATCTTTCACCTTCTCAGCTCGTCCCCTCATTTGAGGTTGTAACCCATTTAAAAACCTGAAGTGACAAACACATCTGATGTGCACTGAGAATCTACAAACAAGCTACCTGTGAGACGTGTTTGGATCAACACAACCTGTGCACTTTAAACAGCACAGCTCAGCAGCCCCCAGCCATCACTTCCATGCGGTGGTGAAGACTGCTGCTTAGGGGACTTTCGCTGAAGGCAGGAACTCTGCAGACATCTCCAAAATGCACAGACTAGTAGTGATAGGGAAGTGTACAGGACTGAGGCAGTGGCTGCATTCCATAACCAGTTTTCCAGTAATTCCCATAAGCCCTCTTCCATACCCATGAGCTTCAGCCACTCTCTTTTATGTGGCCAGAAACAAACCTCAGCTCACCACATGCCAGATGAGCTGGGAATGAGAGTCACTAAAGCACAGATGTGACCTATCTGACGCTGGATCCCAGCCCTTCCTTCCATCATCACAAAATGTGTCTACCAGGGGAGATTGGGACAACAAGAAAAGGCTGCTTTCTGACCACCGAAGTACCTAAGATAGTGTCAACCAGGCAGGGAATAGCAGGGCCCTGTGACCCAAGAGGGAGAGCAGATGCACAGGTACACAGCGCAGCAGAGCCAGGCATGGTGGTGGCCCTGATGGATGCATCTGGCTGCGGTAGCTAAGCCAGCCTCAAGGTGGATTTGGGAGACAATGCATGCACCAACCAAACATGGCTGGTGTGCAAACATGACCAGTAGTCACGCCTCTTGCCCCATAAACAAACAGCCTGGCGACTGCGGAGCTCTCCCTGCATGGCAGCAGGCTGCACACCAGGACCTGCCTCTCAGGCTTACTCCTCAAGATGAGGGATTCCTTACCTGCAACAGATACTTGGTGACAGCCAGCTTCTTGAAACTTTACTTCCTGCAAGATTGAGAGACTTCCTATCTGCTAATAGCTTTCTAACTTGCTATATGGTATTGAGTGACACAAAGGACTGAAGGCACATATAATCTTTCAGACATGAATCTTTAGCCAGCGGGTCCATTCTAAACCTCATCACTCAATGGGAGGGTCTCCATGACAGTTTTGTCTGACCCTGTTCTTTGCTTATCTGTGACTTTGCCATCACAAATCCTATGTCAGGTAAACTTTGCGCCTTCTCTCTTATGAAGAAAGTATAATCTCATCTGTGACAGCCTCGGAGGACAAAGCAAGATTTTTTAGTAGCAGCATTGTAGCTTTTAGTAGATCCCAAACCCCCCTAGATGAAGGGTACAGGATGCACGATGACCCATCCCATCTTCATTTATAAAAGTCTGGATTATGCAGTTTGGAGGAAAGATACTCATTTCAAAAGCAGTATAGGTAAAAGTCTGTCACCACAAGGATGGGTGCTCAAAAGAACTGTGAGTGGCAAGGTAAGGAGAAAAGTTCAGTAAAGAGCTGACAAAAAAATGGATTTAGCTTGGGAAGGTTTCTGAGACTGCTACAGCAAGTGGGAGAAGGCCAGATCTCAGCTAGCTGAGAAACTCAGGAGAGCAGGAATGAGGCTGAATGGAGAGCACTCAAATAGGCCCAAAAGAGAAGACAATTGCCTGGGCAAGGAAGAGTCAAGAGGTGCAAACCAAGATGACAAGACAAAAATAAGGAAGCAAGTGCAGAGGCTTATAAAGCAAGCCCAGATGAGCTCCATCCTATGCTACTGCATTAACTCAGCAAAGCAGGATTAGTTCAGGTTGGGTCCCTTCCCCTACAAGTAGACTTTTACCACCATCCTTTACACACCTGTAAAGAGTCAAGTTAGGATTACTGAGACACTCATGTTAACAGCAAACTGTGGTTATACACACATGCCAGGACACCCTGTGTTAAGCACAAGTTACTGTTGCACACTAACAGTCATGGAAAATTAGAAACAAACAGAATTAATTTGGTACATACATGGAGCTGCAAAGCAAATCAGCAGTGCCCACATCTTTAGATAATTAGACGAACAAAAAGCTAAAGCAATATTTCCCATATTGTGCTGCTTTGTGGAAACTATTTAAGTCAAGCATACAAAGGGTATGGGAATACAAAATGTTCTAAGTTTTGGCGGATGCCAACAACGTGATCCCTTCTGGAGAGGGACAACCCAACATTTTCACTTTAACATACAAAACACAAGTCCCACAGGTGTTCACAGAACATGCCAGAAGAAGTGAAGGCTGAGACTGTCTAAGCCACTTACAGGACCTAGACATCCATCTCCCTTATATTTTAAATGGATATTAAGTTTCTAAGTCCTTCAGGCATCCTCAGCCTCTCCCAGCAGGGATTATCCAAATAAAGGCTCCTTCCTCCCCGGTCCTCTTACAAACACCTCAAAAAAAGGGCTGCCATGGAGCAAAACCGCCACTCACTTGTCACCAGGCAGAAAGAGGCCACCAAGCACTCCGTCCTTCTCCTCGCTCCGACACACGTCAGAGGCCTCCGAGCTCTGGGCGCTCTCGATGGCACTGTCCATGTCAGATTCATGGTGAACTTCCTGCTGTGCTAGAGTCATCGCGTCGTCATCAGGGAAGAGCTCCGACTCACTGTAGACGCCTTCGCTGTCCAAGTACGCACAGTCCTGGATTTCACCACCCTGGCAAAAGAAGAATGGAAGCAATTCAGATCATCCTCCAAGGCAGCTAGGAGGATACAGGGGAAACAATAACTCACTCTCTGGATGTCCTGGTAAGCAAGAGTGGTACTGAATTAAAGCCATAAAACAAGAAGCCTGACCTGTTTTACAAAAGGCCAGATTCTGCAAGCCCCTGGGGCACTTTGCACCTTCCATACAGGCTTGAATACCATCCCTGATCTGCTGTCTCTCTTCTGTAGGAGAGTTGTAATAAGACTCAGCTATAAAATGCAGCCAGTTTTGCCCTAATTTACTGTCAAAATGCACTCAGAGTAATAAACATCCTCAAATGTTTTTTAAATCTAAGAAGTAGTATCCTTTGTAAGAAGATTATCACAGGACCAACTACGAGTCACTTCACGTGTTAGTATCATTAAACAGAAGCATGCCAGGTAAGTATAACACCTTACTCTGTCTTTGTGGGTGGGCAAAAATCTACGTGGCAGGTGCTAAAAAATGTCTGGAAAGTCTTGGTGGCTATCAGAGATTTGAGAGAGCAGAGGAGAAAACAAAGAAACCAAAAACTTCAAAGCCATCTGTTCCTGCTTCCTGGAGCCACGTCTTGATTAAGTATCAACCAAAGTAAGACGTCACCCTTGTTGCTGCAACACTTCCCTGTTGCTGCTCGCCCCTCCCTCTCCTTCTTGCCCCATGAACATCCACAATAGTCAAGGCAAGCTGCTTGCTGTTTTCTTGTCCTTGAGGGACAAACAAAAAACTCAAAAATGAAAAAATAAAGCCTAAGATTTTTCTCTGTCCTTTTTTTTTGGTCTGTGGCAACACAGCACTGCCTTGGCAGCTCCCACCCAGCGAGACGCGAGCTGCCCATGGCCCCGCAGCGATGCAGTGCTCTGACCCCCAGCTCTGCTCCCAGGCTCACCTGCAGGCTCCACGGGCAGGTGGAGTTCACCTCCAAACTGAGCCAGCAAGCTGAGACAACCACGCATTTAAAGCACAGCTTTCTGGCACATGTAACAAAGCACTTCATTCGGAAATACCCCACACCTAAGTCCACTCACCCTCCTGCACAGCTCCTGCCAAGGACCCCCAGGGCACTGCAGCTAGCACTGCCGTGTGCCCAGCCGCCCCTTCAGCACGCCCACCTGCCAGGATGCTGTTAGGGGCACTGCTGGTGGCCGTGTGGCTTCCAGGCATCCCCTGCAGCCTCTGGACACTCCTCTGCTACTGCCACGGAGGATTAAATCTCCTTTTTCAGGACCGGTGATGCTCTGTGCCAATGGGAGCAATTTCTCCGTAGTGGCTTTTCCCCTTGACACGGTAACAGCCAGCCAGAAGCTGCAGCTTTTCCAGCTTTGCAACAACTGCTATTAGAAATGCAGGTCTCGCTTTCCATTTTTTCCTGCAATATTTATATGACTGAAAATCCCAGCACACTGACATTTAGGATATTTCAGCAGTATCCAGGAGCGTTTGTTGGCTCAAACGTTTCACCAACATTTTCTTCTTTGTGCCCCACAGGCATAGAGCTCCCATTTCTCTTAAAACATATAACGCAATTGGGCTCTGACTGCCATCCCAGAATTGCACCAGCTGGCAGAAGTCTGACCCAAGCCGGGAAGAGAGGCACAGAGCTCACAGTGGATCTCTGAAGTAGGAGCTCACAAATCAAGAGAGGAAAGAGAGAAGGAACTCCAGCACAGCCCTACTTCCAACCAGCACGGCATTTTTGGAGGCCCTGGAGAAGCCTCTGCTTAAGCAGGTCTTTACTGCAGATAAATCTCACTGGTATTAAAGAAATTAACACAAGAAAGTAAAGGTCAAGAAGAGTTCCCTGTAGATAACACCACAGGTTTGCTTTTTCTAATAATAGCATCCTGGATGCTCTTCAAAAAAAAGTCCATTAGCAATGGAACGTGCAGTACCATCTCTAAAGACTAAGGGCTCACTTGCCTCCCCTGCTCTGTTCTGGCAACCCAGCCTTCCCAATTTACTTGTGGCAGAGCTCTGATCTACAGCTACAGCACAGATTGCACTGTACCCATGCTGTTAGTACCACGTATTCAAGTCCAATCGTTCTGCTCCCAACTATCATTTCCAAGCCCTGTGGTAAACAAAGAAAATGAATGAGCTCTTGGAGGCAATGACCCACTGTAAGCCCCAACACCTGCAGTACAGGCACTTCAGTGCCTCCCTACGTGACCTGGAGCCCTCCTGGGAGCTGCTCCTCCCTCCTGCTGCCCACAGCATGGAGCTGCGGCACCGCTGGGGCTGGAGAGGTGAAGGACGGGGGCCACCATGCCCCCCTGAGCAGGATGGGAGGGATGCAAGGGAAAGCGGACAGCAGGCAGTGCCCTGTGCGGGCTGCTGCCTGCCCTCTTCCCAGCAGACCTGGCACCTACCCACAGAGCAGTGGGCACGCTTCGGAAGCCCATCTCAGCTGCTCTCCTCAGTACCTGGCAGCCAAGCCTCACGCTGAAGCCCCCTGCCTGGGCACACAGAGAGCTCTTTCAAAGCAAGGAGTACAACAAAATGCAACCCTGCCAGGAAGGCTCAGCTCCAGCAGCAGTTTATTCATGCTTTAAGTGCTCAGGGTGTACCTACAATCAGCGCTACAGATCAGCGCTGCAGCAAGCCAGGCAGAAACCAGGACCAGTGGCAGCCACTGTGCCAAAGCCTGCAGGACTGCTTTCTGTGGGCAGGAGCTGTGTGCCTAGCCATGAAGCATTAGGAGAGAAAAGGGCAGAGAGTCACTACACATAATGCGGCTTTTCTGGGCTCAAGGATCTCTGATGTGCACAGAAACCCTGCAGAGCACAGGACAAGGCTCCCTCAGTGACACTGGGCTTTGGTGCAGCTGCCACCAGCACAGCTAACATGGGGACTTTTCAGTCCATAGCCCAAATAACCAGGAGAAAACAAATGAAACACCTTTAAGGCAAATAGCACAAGTCAAGAAAGCTGCTACTACAAGAAGTCAGAACTGGGGCACGCTGCTGCTGAGCAATGCCCCAGCACCCACGTGTTCCTGACTAAGGCTGGGAACCAGCTGAACACTGTAATTGTTCAGTGATACAGCTCCTCACAGCACCTCAGTTTCACTGCCATAGTTTCAGCACTGCCCTTCAGCAGGAGCTGTTTACAGACCACACCTAAGGGAACTGAACACCTCAGAAAAAAAAAATAAAAGGCTGAATGCACTGCTCTCAATGTACTCCTTCAGATTTAGGAATCTACAGTACCTCATGTACCAAATTAGAGCTTGGCAGGAACAAGCGTTATTCAGGCTGTCTTAAACAAGCTAGCTCACCCAACGCATTATGTTAAAGATCAGGAGACACTTCTGTCCTGAGTCACTGCTCTCAGTGCACATGCATGAGCCGAAACCAGGACAAGAACGGGGTTCTGACGCCCTGACTGAATCCCTGCTGCTCTCGGCAGCTCCCTCCTGGGTTGGCTGAGTTAAGAGAGAGAAGTTGCTGCTTATGACCTTGGAGTATTCACATCAAAAAAAAAAAAAAAACACATTAAAATACCAGCAACACAACATAGCTGCGAGTAGCAGGAAAGCGCTAAGTGCCTTGCACTTTATCTAACTGGCTGCTCAAGATATCACCAAGCGCTCCGCAGGCAGCGGGCCAGTGCTTGTACAGCAACTGTTGAATATTCAGCAACAGTTTGCTCTATAGGAGCACCTGCTGCCCAGAGAGCTGAGGCCACTTCACAGGAACTAATGAATTCCTTTCCTCGAGAGAGGCAATTGTGTGGCTGCACTGCAGAGAGGCGAGCAGGCACAGCCTGCCCTCGCACAGCCACCCCAAAGGGAAGCAGGAGCCAGGCATTCCCTGCCCTGCTGCTGAGCTGGGGGGCACGAAAGGGGCATCAGCACCTGGTGGGTGTGGGAACACAGCTCGGCCCTGCCTGCAAGGACCTAGCTGGGCTTCCTCAGGTTGGAAGCAGTCCCTAAAACAGGCACATCATGCAGCTGGAAGTCCTAACTCAGCTGACAGGCTACGTGACACGCTCACATCAATACATTCATGCTGAAGAGCAATCCCACTTAAAATTCACTCCCACCACAGCCAATTCACCAGCACTGCTGACACTTGCACAGCCTCACAGCATTCCAGAGGGAACAGGGAAGGCAAGATGGTCCGAGTCTCCCACCACTGGGCAATGTGATCAGCAGGAGCCAGAACCACTGCACACATCACCTGAACAAGGAGAGCCACGTGCACTTCCCTCAGCAGGATCCTGACCAGTGCAGTCGGAAAGCCGAATCCATGAGCAGCAGGGCAGATGCAAGGCTGGAGTCCCTGCACCCCCCCCTTCCAGTTTCTTCCCAGCAAAAGCGCAGGAAAAGTCACCTCAGCACAAGGGGAAGGGACGAGGTGCTGTGCTGCACAGCAGTGTGCCACGCCTGGGGGTCTCAGACAGAGCAGTACTTAGGGCTGCACATCCGCCAGGGAGCAAATCCCAGGCACTCACCTTGCTTAAAGCAGCCACTGCCCTGAAGTACTCTCCTAATTACTGGGTGATAGAGAAGGGTGTGAAGCATTTCTAACTGATGTGTTTTAGAAACACACCACTCCCGCATAAACACTTGCACATTTACACCCAGTGAGCTATAAACTTTTTAAAGCACAGGCTCTTCCCCCAGTGTATTTCCTTTTCAGCTGTCAGACAGGTGTGGAAATACCCATCAGTCCTTTGATCTGATTGGAAACAGGAGAAACTCTGTAGGAGGAAGAGGCAGAAACACCAAGCTCATGTTTCTGCCTCAGTGTCCAGGAGGAAGTAGAGTGAGCGGCTTTCAGCTTCCTCCACGCGTTGCAGCCTTCAGACACCTTCATGGGGCAGGCACGGAGGGGAGAAGTCAGGGATGCTGCTTCTACCTCCTGCTGCAGCATGGAAAGGGCACCATGCTTCCCAAAACAGCTGGGAGTTTAAAATCTCCTTGGAGGGCTCAAGATCACTGTGCAGAGAACGGCTGTTTTACTAAGCTGTTCAAATAAGAAGCTATTTCAGGGCCACAAGTTAGTTGGTACAACGCAATAGCTTCCTCCAGCTGGGTAGTTACTCAAGTCTAACACTGGAAGCTCCATTTAAGGCAAAGCCTCGCACACCCCTGCTGCGGCCCTTGGAAGGGGGAAGTTCATCTTGAGATCCAAGCCGAGCATCAAGTGCAGGACAGCATCCCAGAGGGTCCCCAGACAGGCAAGCTCCCAACGTGCTGCAGCGTGCTGCCAGCTGCTGTTCCACACATAAACCAACATTTGTGTCTCGCACAATCGTGCAATTCAAGGACAGCAGCTCTGGACAGAGGGCCCAAGCCTCTGGGCTGCTGACAGCGAACAGCTCGAGGAGAGGTTCTGAAAGGCTGCTCTGTGCCCTGCCCGGGAGCTGACGCGCCTTTTCCAAGGAGGAAGCACAGGCTGCAGCCAGCCCCGAGCAGCAGGAGCCGGGCTGTTTACACTCTGCTACCTGTCACTGTAATTGGCCGTAATGGACATGCCAGACCTCATCATGCACAGGGGCCAGATCCAAGAACTCCTTTTCACAGGTCATTGCTTATGCTCTGCAAGCTTTAACATTAAAAGACTTTAGCAGACAGCTAATTTGATCCTCTAAAGAAACCAATGAAAAGAAAGGCTCGTTCCCAGCACTTTGAAGCTGCATCCCATCGCTCCCCCGGCTTCTTCTCACCACTGGGCCATTGTACGCTCACCAGTCCTCCCGGCAGGCTCAAAGCAGGGAGCATCCCTTCGCACAGGAAAAAGAAAACATCCCAGTCTGCAGTGTTAGGATGGGGTCAGCACATCAGCGGTACAATTCAGGGCAAAACCCACAGGGCCACTCAGCACCTTGTCCCAGTACCCATCAGGGCACTGTCAGTCTGGGCTGCAGGACAGTTTCCGTTCTCTTCCACACACCTGTAAGAAGTGCAAAGCAGCCTCATGCTGACCTGCTGTTAGGATGTCACTTAGAAACTCCTGAAGTAACTGCTCCAGTGAGAGCAGGAATGAGACCCCATCACCTGAAGAAGTCTCTGTAACACCTCTGGCACAAAACGCCTCTGGCTGTGCAAGCTGCCAGCCACCTGGTGCCACAGCCACCAGCACAGCTCACGGCACCTGTCCTTGCTCCTGTGCCCCAGGACAGGGTGCCCAAGCAGCAGGAGCTGACGTGTGCTCAGCTCAGCAGTGCCTCTGCACAAAGGAGTCCCAGCCCTTGGTGTGAAAGGCATGGACACACAGCTAAAAAGGGTGCTTCATGGCACTTACCCAAAAAGCTCTGCATAGCAGGTACTGCATGGCAGCCTCCTGAGAAGCCTTTGTCTTGAGACGCGACAATTTTTAAAGTTGGAACAGTAGCAACAATGAGGGAAGGAAGAAAACGTCATACTGTTGTTTGAGACCATGCGCTGGGGCTGCCACTAGGGCCTGCCCTGCCCCACACGCCCTGTGAGCACTGGTGCCACTGCAGCTCCCGCTAGGACACAGCCAGCAGTAACATTTAGCAGCACATTGGCAGGGCAGTTGGTGACAAAATTACAGAGGCCACTGTGCCCTGGGCACCACGTGGCCACCCGCGGCCAGATGTCCCCACAGCCCTCGCGTGAAGGAAGCACAGGGCTGCAGCTCCCAGCCCAGAGAGATCTCCCTGTACAGATCAGCCCGGAGAGCAGGGGGCAGAGGAGAGCTCCGGTTATGTTATTTTGCAGCAATTCTGCAAGTGAACACGACTATGCCTACCACGATGTCAAAGAGAGCTGGAGACTGCTCACAAAGAAGGCTTTATTTTAAGCCTCTCAATACAAGCGTAGCCTTCAGTTTGCTTCGCGCTTCAGTTTAATTACCCACGTCTGCGAGTTACAGGATGCTCTTCCCAGCTCCTGTTTGCTGCTTGGGAGGCAGCTGAGCTCACACCGTAACTTGTTTTCCTTGACAAGCCTCAAGGTCACATAGTTGGGTGCTTGGTAAATAGCAAAACCTTGCATCATACCTGCCTGCAGGCACAGGGCTCCACGGGCAGACATGGGGCTGCTGCTGCCCAGTGCCGGACCACGGGGAGGGAAAGTCCTCCAGGAGCGGCACAGGAGGCAGCACAGGGCCGTGCAGCCGCAATTCCACCTGGGTCCAAGCTTTTAGAGGAGCCCCGGTCAAACTCCTTTCCCCTAGAGTTTGGGAACTACAGTATTTGTGTTTCTTTTCTATACTACTGCACGTTTGGCCTCCAGGAGGCACAGAGAAATAAAGACATAAAGATAAATAAAGAAAGCAAGATTTTCGTCTCACAAATTGTATTTCTGCCTTCCTACCCAGGAGGGTTAGATTACACTGCAATCTATAGAGAGGAGGAATGGGAGTGATTTCAGATCCCAAGGGGTGGAGAAACATCTCAAGCTTCCACAGCACAGAGAGAACCTCAGCCATGCTTGGTAATAAGTAGTTTATGTTGGCAAACAGGGAAAGCATTAAGGATGTGGCTTTGCTCTAGTTTAGATGGAAACACTTCCCAGAGCTCATTGGTCAGTCTGAATACAGACAAGCCTGGAAACTAGTTCACTTTACGTTTAAGAAACGCTGAAGTAGCTCTGAAGAGCTCTCCTTGTGAGGAGGAAGAGCTCCAGGACCTGGGCTGCTCCCCAGCTGCTGGCTGAGCAAACCCCAGGTGAAGGAGGCTCTGCTGCAGGGACAACTGGAACGGCAGCCTTCACACTGCAAAGTTCGTGAGTGCTGAACCTGAAAACTCTTCTGTCTCTCTATCTAGGTCTAGAAGGTTTTCTTTTATTTAAAATTAAAAAAAAAAAACACATAAAAAAGGACTCTCTCATAATGAAGCAAATAAACTTTATTTGTAGATGGGCTTCACTTCATTATTTCTCTAAGCCTGCCAAGCACACCGCAGTGCTCAGAACATGACAAACAAGTTAACATCCCCGTGATCATAAGCTCTGGCACAGGCAGCAGGCAGTGTTTTCACTTATATGGTAAAATACAAAAAAGAGATGGCTTATTGTGGAGTCTGCAGCCAGGCACAGGCAGGAGATATTTCTATCCTTGAAGCTGCGCAGACAAAATAAACAGGGACCAAACAGACACTGTTTATAACAACATTCATTTGCACACTGAAAACAAGATTGGAAGCAGAGCCCCATCCCAAGGACCCTACAGCCACCCAGCCCTGACAGCTGCAGCACGGGGCCCTGAGCACAGCCATGCAGCCAGGGAGCACAGAGCCCGTCCTGCGTCCAGGGCAGCCTTCAGCCTGAAGGGCTGCAGCAAGAACAGGAATGTGATGGTTATTGTGCTGCACGGAGCTTTATAACCACTTGGAACATTTCAGTGGAACGCTGTATTCAAAACACTGAAAGTGTTAAGCTCAAGGTGTGCTCCCACACGGAGCCACACTGGTTAATCTATAACCAAAGCAGAGCTACCCTGCTCCCTCCCGCGCTGGCACAGAGGCGTTCTGCTTTGCAGCCTCTGCACATGAGATCCCCAGGAGGCAGCAACATCTGCATGTTGGGCAGCTGCTGCCCCTCGCAGCGACTCTTGTAATGACAAAGTTAAAGGAAACCTACTACCAGGGGTTTTAAAATTGCTTAAAGGCTGCCATGTCTAGCAACAGGAACGTCACTAGTTCCTCTCATTTCAGGCAGACGCTGCCAAACAGCCACAAGAATTTCCCCCATCTCCTCCTCCTCTCGCTGTGAGTGATGTTCCATGGCACCAGACACCTGGTGGTGTCCCCACACTGCTCCCCCACCCCAGCAGCCCCGCTGGCAGGAGGTCCCTCACATCGCTGCTGATCACTCTTCATCTCTTCTCGCTGAGAGCCGAGGAGCTGCCAGGGAAGGGCAGCCCACCACCAGAGAGCGACCCCAGGCAGCCACCTGTACCTGACAGTGCATCAAACAGCCCCGCAGGAGCCACGCTGATGGCACAAGGGCACGAACACAGCCACCACAAAGCCCACATTCGGAGCCCCTGTTCCAGCAGCGACCTCTCATCTCCGCGTCCCAGCGCCGGGGGCTGCGGGGGTCCCTGCAGCGAAGTGGGTACAGCCGGCACGGCCCAATACCGCAGCGCAAGGGAACGCGGCACCGCGGACGCGGCTCCCACACGAGCCGGCACAGCCACGTGCTGACTGCAGACGGTTTTCTCCCGCCTGTGCCACCCGCACCCGGAGTCACACCGCGGCTGCAGCGCCCAGCAACGGCACCGCTACACCCCGGGAGGAACACGACAGGGAAGGGACGGTTCGCTTTTCCTGGACGCGAAGCGCTCCGCGGCAGCTCCGGCAAAACAGACGCGGGCCGCTCCCTCCCACCCCACCTCGCGCTGCGGTGCCTCCGGCGCGGAGCTCCACGAACCGCCCGCCCGCAGACCCCTCACCACCACCGCCCACCGCCAGCTGCCGCCTCCTCACCCGAACCGAGCCGAGCCGAGCACGAGCCGCCCGCACCTGGCCCTACCGCTCGGCGCTGCGCCGAGACGCTGAGGCACTGAGGTGAGGCGCTGCGACTCCGCCCCGCGCAGGGCGGCCCCGCTCCGCGGCAACAGTTGGAGGCGCGCGCCCCGCCCCGCGGTTGCCGAGCGGCGGGGGTCGGCGTCACCGCGCGCCCCGGGCCGTGACGTCACCGCGCGGGCGGCCCCGCGCAGCACGGGGGTTTTTGTTGCTCCGCTTCTGAGGCGTTGTGTAACTTCCTCTTCCTCCCCGCCCCGGGACCGCTGCGTGCGGGGAGCCACTGTCCCACCTGTAGCAGCTGAAGCTGCCGCAGCCGGGGTTGAGGAGAGCCGGGAGCGCTGCGCAGTGGGTGCCGCACTGATGGCAGTGCCGCTCCGTGCTGGGGCTGCAGCAGCGCCGGTCCCTGCAGCCACTGTTCAGCGAGTGTGTAACACTTCAATAAGCAGTGCTTTCAGATTTAGGCAAAATATTCGTATTTTGGAGATCAGAGGAAGGTGGTAAGTACCTAAGTGCCGAAATTGCCAGCAGTGAGGGCTCCCAGCAGCGCTCCCCGGTGCTGCCGGCTCTTGGGGCAGTGCTGGGGGCTGCACGGAGCACGCGGGCCCCTCCTGAATGGCCTCTGCCCTCTGTGCTGCCCCGGGCTGCGATGTGCCCCGAGCCGCTGCTCGCCTCCCAGCAAGGAACCAGAGCTGAAATGTGAAGAACTGAGGCTAATTAATAATGGAGATAATGAGATCACCATTATGTACAGGTAACAGCTGCACCTGCAGAGCAGCTTGTGCAGGCTGGTCAGCACACTGGGCCTGATCTCCATCTCCTCTCCTCTCCTGTGACGTTGGAGTGCCTCCTTTGAAGCAAATGCAAAGCGACCAGCGTGGATACCGCAGTGCTACGATGAATCACACTCACTATAGCAGAACAAACTGAGAACGAGCCCTAATTAAGCTAATCTCTGCCAAAACTCGAGGAAGCGCATAGACCCTGTCCCCAAGATCTCACAGTCAGAACAGGCAAAGGCTTGGAGATAGAGAAAAGGTGGCAGAGCACATGCAGCAGGAGCCCTGCCCTGCTTGCAGCTTGTTCCCATGGCACTTTTGGGGAGCAGTCAGAAGGGAAAGGCAGGAGGGATGCAGTGCTCCCACAGCTCCTTCCCTGCCTGCCCCACAGCCAGGTCAGCTCCAGCTCCAGCAGCACAGGAAAGATGCTCTGCACAGAACAGGCTCAGCTCCACCCCCTAAAACCCCGAGTGCCCGCAGAGGCTTAGTGTAGTGAGTCAGGAAGCAGCTCTTTAGACTCTACACTGCTGTTAGACGGCGGGGGTCTGCTCTGGCTGTGATCCCCATTAACATTAATAAGAGCAGAGTGCCTGCTGGTGCGCTGCCCGGGCGGCCGCGGCCAATCACGCAGCGCAGGTCAGGCAGAGAGCTCCCAGCAGCACGGCCCTGTGCCAGGAGAGCACTGGAGGCAGCACGGGGCTGGCTGAGGGCCCGTCAGCATCCATTCCTTGGGCCTGTAACAAAGTTGGACGTAACTGCTGCTTGCAGTTATTGGATAACGACATTTGAGGGGGTATTCCATCGTTCCCTCTGGAGATGAGCTGCTTGCAACCTCTTTGCCATTGGTGGGTTATGTCTTGGCTGCTTAATGAGGCTGTTTGGAGAGGTTCTGACCCTCTCCAAAAGCCTGAGGGACAGGCAGTCAAGAAGTGCAAATCCAAAGGCCTGATAATGGAGCAGCATATGCAGCCCCATCCAAAAAGCAGTTTATTTTTTGCTTGTCACTGCGTCTGTATCGTTAGGCTTTTCATATCAAGCTCTGAAGGCACCTCATAACAGCAGCTGTTAATCCACAGTGAAGCACCTTTGTCAAAAGCATGACGCAAGTATGCCAGGCACGCAATCTATCCCATTCAGCCTTTGTCAAAATGCCCAGCAATAAAAAATGAAATAAAACAACATGTTACAGGAGCAAATTCAAGGGAAAAATATGTACCCTGTACTTTAGAAATGGGCCAGAACTGTGCAGAATGAAGGCATGGACACAAGCACCTCACACAGAAGACAGAGGAAAGCGTGAGCATCCCTTAACCGCCTCCAAGCTCACACCAAGGAGGAGCCAAGCAGCTCCACACTACACCAGACACGAACACCTTTACTCAGCTGTCTCTAATGTGGGAAAATACGTCTCCTTCTCAGAGGCTAGAGTGACCAAAGATTTACTGGCTGAGCAAGCAACGGGCCAAGCAAGGCTGCGTGCGTGGGGGCAGCGGGTTCGGACAGCCCTGGGATGCGGTGCTCCGCTGGATTCTGCTCCACACGCTCTGTGCAACACAGGCTGCTGGGTGCAGTGCACAGCTTTTGGCAATTTCAGCTCTGAGCATGTGTTAATGACATGTTTTTAAGTTTTCAGAGCCTACTCTGTGCAATATAACCAGTTAGGAGAGAAAAGGAAAAGAATGAGCTGGTCAGGACAAGAATAGTTCATGCTCGCCAGTGGCTGGTATTTCTCCCAAGGCACATGGCTAACAGCAAGGCTGCAGAACAGAGCATCCTAAAGCAATGCAAAACCTGTACTGAGCTCATGGGTGCAGCTTCCCTTCCGACCTATTGCTTGTTTGCATTAATGCATCTCTTTAATCAACAACCACACGCTATTTCCCACTGGTCTGGATTCGTTCAGGACACAGGCTGGATGGTGCTCCATTTATCAGCAGCTATTCAATAGCTGCTTTAGTCTCCCTGATCAAAGCGTAGCTTCATGTCTTATTTACGGCTACTACTAACAGCCTGCTCTGCAGACAGAACTATTTATTTCCCCCCAAGCTCTTTCTGTGGTGTTCATCACTTTGACATCTGAGCGCTCTGCAAAGATTAATTCATCTTCATAAAGCCTCTTCAAATGAGGGAAGATGGTATTCCCATTTTGCAGATCAGGAGCTGTTGCACAGACAGATTGAGGTCAAACATATCCACTCATGATAGGTCCTAATAAGAAATGTCTCAGATCTAATCTTTTTCACATATCTTCAAATATAATGGCAAAACAAAAATCTTCTAGTTGTACATGAAGATGGAGCTCTGGCTGGCTTCTTGTGAAGTCTGGTAGTGCAAGAGTGGGAGAGGTGTAGGAACTGTAAAGGCTGGCCACGAGAAACAAGGAGGAAAGCTTTCTGAATGGCACTCTCAGGAATACTGGAAGCGTATACAGATAACCCAGGTGAGTATAGAAGACTTTCTGAGCCTTCAGTGAGGTAGCAAAATATTCCATGAAAAACTATACACACAAGACGTTTTCTTTGCAGTTTATAACACAGGACCAAATCCAGAGAGCACAGCTTAAGGTAAGAGAATTGCAGGTTCTCTGCATTTCTTGGGGTCTGGCCAAGCATGGACAAATACAGAAAGCTTTGTAGTGCAGAAGACCACCCTGGGAAGCAAGGCTTTTGTTTTATTAGTGTCTTAAAAGCATCTGTGGATCAAATGTGCCAGTATCACTTTACACCACAAAAACACTGCCCAGGGGACTCTCAAGACTCATCTTTTCAAACGTTGATACCTCTTTGTCAGTTTTAATAAAAGGCAGCTACAAAAACAAAGTGGGCCATGTGGTCTCAATGAAGCGGAGACCGTGGCAATCAATAACAGAAACAATCTGCACTTACTTGCTGGGAGAATTTGCTTTTAGCAGCAATATCTATAAAACAAGACATCACTCAAGACCTCCCTTCGATTTTTCTTGGGACAATGAGTCCACTGTGCCCAAAGCACATCTGTGCTTATGGACGTTTTCAAATCCAGGACAGTGTTTAGACTGACAACATGACCATGCAACGTATGACGATGATGGATTGGAGCTTGCGGGATGCTTGGCCCTCCCTCTTCCATCCTAAGCAGGACAGTTTTCTGTTTCAAAAGAAAACTTCTCTAATAAAAATGTTATTTTTTAAAAAATGCAACACAGACATTATTTTCTGCTGTACTTCCTGGTCTCTCTCACAGAAGGCCACAGGAAATACTCGCCTGGCTCAGCACACTGCTCCAGCACCAGCTCCTGTCTCCAGCCCTGGTTATCAGCAGATGGACAGGAGAGGCCACGAGCTTGTTTTCACCCATCAGGAAGGAGGTGGCCTTGCCTCAGTCTCCTGTGCTGACAGCTACACTCTCTCCATCAAGACTGAGTAGGCAGTTACCTGACAGGGGAACAAGAACCCTACAGAAGTGCAGGAGCTGGTGGCTGTGTGACCATTTTCACAAGATCTGCCTGCTCCAGGAGCTCAGGGAATCTGCCCTCACAGCCATCTGTACCCTGCTGTGGTCCCGGCGCTGAGCACCGCTGTGCCATGCCACCGCCGTGCTGTGCCAGCTGAGCCCCCAGCTTCCACTGTCACCTGTGACCGCCTGGTGACAGCCCCGTGTGACAGCCCCCGCATCCAGCCCTTGCAGTTGAGGTCACCAAGGATATGAGACGTGAATCGGTCCATTTCCTATTACTGTGCCCTTCTGTGACACTGTGGCACTCAGCTGTAGCCCTCGTATTTCGGTTTTTGGTACATTCCAAGCTCTTTGCGTCACCAAATGAGGAACCAGCTGTTTTCAGTTCCTTCTGTCCGAGAGACACAGCCACATTTGGGAGCAGAGGAGCTGGCTTGTCAGGTTAAGCATGCTTCAGTAATTAATGTTAATAAAATCCCAGTCAAAGTTACAGCTACCACAAACTTGTACATGCCTGCTTTACTTTTGGTTTTAGGATCTGGGGTCATAGTCAGGAATGGGCTCAGTCACAATTCTATCTAGAAACAGAACTGTCATTCTCAGATATGGCTAAAAAATAGCAACCACGAAGATATTAACATACGGATGGAAAAAACCCGCTGCTTTCTGTAAGTAATGCCTAGTAAGCATTTCAGAGGCTCAGTTGGATATTACCTAGAGAAGTCCAATCTCAGTAAGAAACATACAGATTTTAATTTGAAAGTCACACACTGACAGTCTTATCAGCTGAAACATGAATTGCATTCTAACCTGAACGACTCAGGACAGACATCAAAACAATCCAATTTCCAGCCGGGGCCATCCCTAGCACATTGCTTTACCTCTGATTTGTGTTTCCATTCACCACCCGTCGGTGTTCATATTGAAATCCAGCAAGGCAGTGGCTTCCATCAGCTCTGCACTGTAGCAGGGACAGGTAGACCATTTTCTGCAGCACCAGAGGGTGACAACTCAATATTCCCATGGCATTTCATTCTGGTGAATTTTAATCTCATAGTAAGAATTTCTGTTTCCCTAAGAGACAGGAGCTTACAGCCACTGCTGTTTTTTGTTTTGTTTTGTTTTGTTTCTTCTCAACTCACAGATGCACAGTAAGGAGAGAACAGTGGCAAAAAGGAAAGAAAACAAGGTTTTAGCATGGTGAAGGCAGTGCTTTCAGAAACAAAACCAGCCTTCTGCAACCTCCAGGGAGAAAAAAATAAATAAATAAAAAAGATACAGATGAAACTTTTGTGCCAAACCTTGCAACTGGAGTGATGTCCTCTTCCTCCATGCCATTCTGGCTCAGATCCCTTTCTCAATACTTTATTCCAACATAAACCAAGGCCTGACCCAAATCTGTGGCTCCCTGAGAGCACAGCATGGTACAGTGACATGGCAGCAGCCTGGAAACCAGGAGCTAAGTCAGTGCAGTACAGTGACCATTGAGAGACTGAGCAGCAAGAGGGGTTTATTCACAAATGCAGCATCTAAGAACTGTTACTTTCCTCACCCTTCTAACTGCTTTACCCTGCCCTAGACAAACACTCCAGTGCTGTGTTAACTGTTACACTCAGATTTGGAAGCTAAAGCCTCCTTAATGTTGTGCAGGTGAATGGGACTAATGGGAACTTGCCTTGCTCCCCAGGTTCCTCCACACCACAGGTGCATAAAAATAGTTATAAAACTGTCTGGATACTGCTGCAAGCTGCTTTACAAGTGCTGTGGAACACTGGCCACCTAACACAGAGATGAGAGCACAGGTTGTCCTGGTACAGTCATTCCACGCTCTGCCCTTTGCTCTGGCTCAGCCAACTACAGCCAGAGCCTCTCGGGACACAAAGATCCCAGACCACAAGACATAAAAACATTTCTGTGCACTGATTTCCTCCTCACAATAACCCCATTATCACAGCTGTCAGTCACCGGGACAAGCCAGCCACTAGCATGGGAACTACTGATAAGAGGTGCTCACCCTCGAATGCTTTTGCTGCCTGCAACAACACAAGCGAGGCAGCGTTCATGCAGCCACAGGCTCCTGGCAGCGCTGCTCCGTGCCCTGCCTGCTCCCAGCACACCGATGGGGCACACGGAGAGATGCCCTCCTGCTCGGCCTCGTGCTGGCATGGCTGCAGCGTGCACTGAACTATCCCTTGTGTGGGGAGAGCTGCTTAACAGCCAGAAGTACACAGCCATTTAGATTTGTGTCCCACAGCTGTGGTATCTTGTGATCAGACTGAAAAATCTAAAGGCTGTTTTCCATATAGATCTCTCAGTGCATAAACCTTGTATCCACTCGCCAGCCCCTCCAAAAGTGGCAATCCAAGAACCGAGCATTACTGCTCACTCACTTGGTATGGGACCTCTCCATGCTGTATGCAGGCCCCCGGCTTCCTGAGGAGGGCTGGCTGTGTGCCTAAGGGTGCTGCTGGGAAGCTGGATTCCTCACCTGGACTGGGCCCTACCCCAGTGCTCCTCAGCCACTGTCCAACACAGCTGTGTAACAGAGAGGATTTGGTCCTCAGTTACTGACTTGGACTGCAAAGTGATTTTAACAGAATTCAAAAAAAGTCTGTCACCATTTAAAATCAGCTGAAACACCTTTTCCAAGGCAGAGGTGTTTAAATCTCACTGAACACCCTGAACATCCAGTGCCTGAAGCAGAAGATGTAACAGATGGACTCAGAGGGCTTTTTTAATATTGGCTATTAATAAGCTCAAACACTCACAGTGACAAATGCAGTTTATTTTTAGTCTCTACCAGGCTATTAACCTGGTCTTCCCCAGCACTTCTGGCCAGACTCCCTTCAGCACAAAGCACCGCACCCTGGCTGTAAGGCCGGCACTGCCCTGGCTGTGCACACACAGCCCCAGGCTGAGCGCTCCCCTGGCTCTGACCACCCGCGAGGCCCCAACCACCTCACTTCCCTCCTCCCCCAGCACACACAAATATTCTTACAACTGAGATAATTTGAACATTGCAGCTTAGTTAACCTGGAATTACTCATAGTGTAAATCAGCTCCGAATCAGGCTTTGGTATGAAATGAATGGATTAACTCAAGATTTGGTGAGATAGTAAGCCTAGCTCTATGGCCATAAATGCACCATCAATCACAGAATCACTAGGCTGGAAAGGACCTCCAAGATCATGTAGTCCAACCATCCTCCTACCACCAATATTTCCCACTAAACTACTAACCCATATCTGTTAGCACCTCATTTAGACATTTCTTGACCACCACCAGGGATGGTGACTCCACCACCTCCCTGGGCAGGGCATCTTTAGTCAACTCATTTCTTCTGCAGTTATTCTTCAGAGCAGAACTGGGCAGCACCGAGGAGGGAAGATGTGCCTGCATGAATCCATGGCAGCAGCAAGGGTCACCACGCATCCGGGTCCCCACCACCTCCTCCCTCTACTGGGGCTTTAATGCCCAGCTCCACACCACCACCACCTCACAACGACCTTGCTGTGAACCCTGGCAGCAAGAAATGCAAATATTTTGAATCTGATTCCTGTGGCCATTTCACGAGGTCACACATGCAGTCTTAACAGTTCCCAAAAGAACACTGTGGTAAATATAAACTGTGATAACAGCCTGACAGATGTCAGCTATGTAAAATGGAGCTATTGTTTGTGTTTAACTGGAAGCAGTCAGGATTTCATGCCTGGAGTTTGTGGTTTCTTCTGGGATCTTTGTAGCAGTTTTTATATATCACAAGTTTATTCCAATAGAAGTTCTTTTTTAGACTGAGAGCACCAGAAAGGACATGGGGAGACCTGGGGTTGTTGCATTTGCGTGTCACAAGGAACAGAAATCAGGCTTCATTACTATTCATAGGACAATTTGCTTTGCTAATATAGTGACATGGGATTCTCTCCAAGCAGCAGGTCTCAGCCACAGAAACACACTAGCTCTGTTACGGACTGGATGGCATATTTTGCTTGATAAAGTTTCTTGGTGAGGTTTTGATGTGATTTGTTTTTTTTTTTTTTTTGTTTTTAGATAGGGCACTGAGATTTGCTAAGTCAGTCCCCTCTGGGGCTGTGCTGAAGCACCTTGCTAGGATGGATGCTGCGCTGGACTAAAACTGTCCTCACCCAGGAAATATTGTTGCCCTCATGCGTTTGGCTTCGCTCCTTCCTCCTCCCTGGGCAGCTACTAGGAGTGAGCATTTCCCATGACTCATTTTCTGCTGTGGCAGAGAGGATGCGCTCCCTTCCACATCGGTGTTGTTGCTCACAGGTGCTCAGACAATGACTGAGCCGTGGGCAGCGATCGGGAGCGACGGCAGCACCAGCTCCTGAGCACAGCACAGCAGCTCTCTGCGAGGGTGGCTGACTTTCCTTCCTGAGCAATATTAGCATTTTATCATTAAATCATAGCTAACATCATAATAAAGTATATCACAGAGCTCCTCAGCTGAAACCTATTTTTCATCTGCTGCTTCTGGGAAAAGCAATGATTCTTTGACATCCGAATACGCTTCAGCAAGCTGCCCACCAGCTACAGCGCCCTGCAATAAATCACTTCTGCCAAAGCCCGGTCTCAAATCTACTGACATCAGTAGCGAGCCTTCCTTTGACTTAAGATGTGTTTTGCGTCAGCCCTGCAAGCCCTCCTCCTCTTGTCTTTGCTCAGGTTGAGTCCCAGCTGTGCCTCATGAAAATCTGCAGTGGCTGGCACTGGTATAAGAAGAGTATTGGTTTCCTGTGCCTGGGGACAGCACGGACCTGTGAGCCTCCAGGCCAGCCAAAGTCTCACCATGGCTGGGGGATGAGGTCGGGGGCTTCTGGCATCCTCCTTCTGCCGAGCTTCAAGGAGAAGGAAACCCTGTCCTGCCAGGCTGCTTTGCTCCTACAGCTCCCTGAATGCCACCAGCCCCTCCTTGCCAGGAGGAACTTGTATTCTTGAGGCTCACAGAAAATAAATGCTCTTTCTGCATTTGACAAGTGATATTAAACTTCCCACGTAAAATACTTAGCAAGGCTAAAAGCTTTGCTGCCACCATCTCACCTAAATGCACTGGCACCTTGCTTGGGAAGAAGCTGGAAGGACCTCCTGCCCCTCTTTTGTACAGCAGATCCCAAAATAAGAATTTCTGGACAGTCTCTCATGCAGCACAGATCCAGTTTTTTATTTCCAGCATGCAAGCTCTATTGCCACTGATTGCTATGGAAAAGTAACTTTAGTTTGGCATGAATGAAAGACAATGACTAAAACATTGTATGAAATTGATTTAATAAGGTTCAGTGATTGAAACAAGAAAGATTTCCTTTAACAATTTGTAACAGGCCAGATCCAGCCACTGTGACCAGCTCTGCCATCGGCCTAATTGAAATCCGTGCAGCGAGTGGGGGCTGCAATCTTTGCTCTCAATTAACTCTCAAGAAAAGTTGAAATTGTTTTAATCATTCTGAATTATTTGCTCTTCTTTCATTTGATTTTTAAAAGGGTCTGGATATTTATGCAGCTGTTAGGAATATTTAGAGGTACCACAATTCACAACCATCATTTGGGACCATGTATTAAATTAAATGTTTCAAAGCTAGTTTTAGAGATCAGGACATAAATCATATTTTATTTGGAGGAGCAGGAATCTCCTTCAAACACTCACTGCAAAGCCTCCCTCCAGTGCCAGCCCACCCTGCCCGCCAGCCCTGCCTTCTGGCTGCAGGCTGAGCTGGGTACGCCTGGCGTTTCCTAGATTTTGGTTACAGATACGAAAAATCCAGTTCTGCCATCCTTGCTCACACTGACCAGCACCTCCTGTGGAATTACTCCTTAGTGTTTAAGTGAATTTGTTTGTAGGGAAAAGTAACACCTTATGGCAGCTAAACGAGACCCTTCAGCCCAGATGCTGCAAAATCTGAGGCCAACCAGACCTCGGGTTGGGCCTGTTCCATGCCACCCACAGGCCGAATTCCAAGGTCTCGGCACGTGCTGCTGGCCTCACTTGGACAGGGTTGCTCCAACGAGGTGGGCACCGTGCCCCAGCTGTGGCTCCCAGGTCTGGCACAAGCAGGACACGAGCTCAGAGTGATGGGGCCGCCGGGGGGAAGCAGCCCAAGCTGCAGAAGGCTTCACGTGAGAGACTTCTTTTCATGAGAATATCTCTATTAATAAAACAGCAGGGAATGCAGAAAAGCAGATTTATCTCAGAGTAAAAGGCTTCTTTGGGAGCTCCCTGAGGAGGCAGAAGCAGCTTGTTACGGAGCTAACATGTCTTTTACTGCCGCAGCCACATGAATAAGAAATATTTCAGTGTGAGGAGCAGTTAAGAGAGGCACGGAGCAGGAAAGCCAGGCAAGCAGAACAAGAGGCTTTGAGTAACAGAACCCGCAGCTACTGGAAAACCTTCTGAAAGGTTTTGAGTCTGAAACAATCCATGACCTAATTAAGTGGCACTGTTACTGGAGAACAGAGGAAGGAACAGAAAGAAAGGACGGGGAGGTAAAGGGGAGGAGAGGAAGAGAGGCCCCAACACTTGGCCAGCAGCCCATGCGAGAGCTGCCCATGGAGATGCTGCAAACACCTGCCCCAGGCCCCCGTGGGCACATGCCCAGTGACACTGAAACCAGCAGCATGCTGGTCACCGTGGGAGGCAGCAAGAGAGTATCGGGAACACCGACACGGATACCACCGTGGAGCGTGCAGACACCGGGTCTGTCCAAGGCAGGAGGCCCCAGAAAGCCCCAACCATCTGATGCCATGCCATGCAAAAGGAGGTCCCCATGCTCCACCTGAATCACCCTGTACACAAAGAACTGAAGAAGCACACCTCCTACTTGCCATGGCTGTTGTATTTTCTTTCAAAATGACAGGCCAGACTCTTAGCGAGGACACAACAGCGCAGCACTGCTGGCTTCAGTGACTGAAATGGCACCATGCTGGCCAGGTATCTCCCAAATGACACTGGAAGTGGGGGGAGCTGGGCTGCCCAAACCCTTACTGCTTTTCCACCAGGAAGGTCACGGATGGAGCCATGGCCACGCTGCTGTCAGCACTGCTGGGCAGCGGGGAGCTGGGGGGCAGCAGCCCCGTCTGGTGGCCATTCACCTACAGGACCCCTACTTGAACTGCATGCTCACTCCTACACAGAACCGAAACCACCAGGATCTGCCCAACCATCAGCTGTTGCCACAGATATATGAGGCTTTTGAACTGAGTTTCTTTAAACTCACATTTCTCTCTATAAAAAGCATTCATATGATTGCTCAATCAAAGAGCATCAATAAATTGAGACCTGGCTTCTCTTCCTCCCACTGCGGCATTCCACATTCTCAGAGAAGCGGATCTGAACACTTCACTCCCTGCATCCTGCGACTAATCTCCTGCACCCCCCAAAAGGAGCTGCTGAGGAGTGCTGCCTTGCAGGCGGAGTGGCACCGGGCACTTCAGCCCTTGTGGAATGGCTGCAGCTCCGCTCAGCTTCAGGCAGCTGCAGGCTTGCTGCCGTGCTGCAAGCTGTCTTGCTGAGCACATAGTTTTAGGCAACCGAGCTGTGAAAGAACTGCAGATGAGGAAGCCGCAGCACGGCTTCCCTTGGAGGAGCACAGCTCTGCAGGGAGCACAGCTAGCCCAGCCCTCTGCCATGCCTGCGAGCCCTGCAGCAAGCACACGCTTCATGTGAGCATGCTTCTTCCCAAATGTGCTGCAGTCTGTGCACATCTCCACCAAGAGACATTTAAGCCAGGAGTGCATGCATACCTGCAGGGAGAGGGGCTGCACCAACGGCGCCTGGAGAGGCTGCAGTGAGCACTGATCAGCAGCTGTGCTGCCCACGCTCCAGCCCACGCAGGCACGGCAGCCACGAGTGGAGGCTGGGGCCTCTTTGAAAGTGGCAGCTCCGGTACACAGGATGATCAGCTTTTTCCCTGATGTCATAGAAATTTAGGTGACTCAATCAGTAGTACAAGCACAAAAGCGATCTTTCTGCTGGGTTAAGGTAACCTCTGCAGGGCCAGTGTTTCTGCAGTCACTTTTTGCCCCCTTAAAAGCAAGCATAACTACTTCAGAAAGCAGAAAAGTCCAGAGGGAACAAGAGCACTCTGCACATTCAAGTTCTGCATAAGAAATCAGACATCTTAGAAAATACAGCCTAGCCCAGCTAGGATCCCATCTTCAAAACAACACAGCTTTACTGCAACTTCAGGGCAGAAGGAGCGGAAGCAGCTCGCTGCCTGCTGCCCTGCCATGCTCCCCTGTTGCATCAGCAGCACAGGAAGAGATGTGCAGAGCCCTCCAAAGGCTCTGGGGGGGCTGCCCCAGCCCCTCTCCTGCACACAGCTCTGCTGTAGGTAGCATGCACACACAATGCAAGTGCTCCCTCCTGAAAAGAAAAAGCTGACAAAGGGAGAAGGGCTAGGCTCCACTCTGCAACTTTTTCTAAGACTCGTCTCCTTCAGTCCCACACCATCAGCTAGTGGCCAGTTAGAGCTGCTTCACACTAACTGAAAGCAGAATTCCGTGTACTTTAACTCTGGCTTTTAGCCTGATTTGCCTCCCTGATCTACAACACACTTAACAAAAGACAACTTCTTTTAACAAAAGACAACTTCTGGGGAAGAAAATTCATCATTTCTTAAAGTTAACACTTACTGAGAACGGCTGTGAAGTCTCTACAGGAAACCGCAGGGTCTCCAGGTCTGCCTCGGCAGCAGCAAAGTTTCTCCCTTGCCTTAGCACAGAGCCAGAGCTGGGGCCGTGCCGTGCCTGTGCCGATGAGGCTCTCACTGCGCATCGTTGCCAAGAAACCCAGGGCAGACTCCAAAGCCTCCAGCTCTCGCCCGGCTCAGGCATTCCTAATCAAATGCTCCTTCCAACGGGAGCAGCCAGCAGGCGGGCACCGCAGCGCGGGGAACAACATCGCTTTCGTTGGGTCAGGTAAAGCTGAACTTTCACACAGTGGAAACTTCCACCAGTTTGAAATGTTGCTCATTGAACAAATTTTTTTCTATCTGGAACTGGAACTAGCTCTCTGCTTTAGTTTTACTTTTGGAACAAAAAACATTCTGTTCCCCCTAGCCCGCTTTTCAGGGGGATCAGAGGAGATCACAGAAGCGATGGCAGGACTGAAGTTTGCCTTCAGGTTTGGTGCCAAAGTCTTCAGTGGAATCAGTTATTTCTGAACAACTGTAAGAATCTGCCATGCCAAAATTTCATGACCTGCAGTTGCACAATCCCTGACATCTGGAATCACAGGGAAGTCATACCATCTGCTGCTGCAGTAATGCAGGTGATGCAGGAATGACATGTGAATGATCTTTTGCATTCTGGCCACAGATGCTAGACAGGAAGGCATCTCACGATGCCAGGTGCCATACAAGTTCACAAGCTCTATCCCAAAGATCTCACAGTCCAAACTAAGAGATGCACAAGGCTGTAGAGAGCAAGAAACAATGAGAAAAAAGGGAAGACAAAAGTCTAAAGCACAACAGAAGCCAAAACTCCACTCTGAAAAAAGAACATCTTTCTGCAACCTCCCAAACCAGTAAAATAGGGGTCACCTTGGGGTCCTACTCTTTTGGATTTGTTGTGCCTTTCAGAAAGCATTGACTGTGGCAATGATTACTCCAGTATCTTAGTGGTGGTAAAATAGAAAAGGTTCACAGAGCTCATGGAAGCCTGTGCAAAACCAGAAGAAAGGAGTTGGCATCTCAGGATCCCTTTTTCCATTGTTCCTGTGTTACAGCTGATCTTGAATACACTCCAGCTTTCTCATTCAACACTAATCTTTGTTTTTGCAGGTAAATTGATTATAATAAAAATGCTTGCATTATGGAAGTCAGAACAAAGTCTTTAAATGTTATCATTTTGGCCAATTTAACACATTATTTTTACACACTTTTTTTCTTACGGATCACAAACATTTCTGGGAATGACTTCTTGTCTCGAGTTAGGATGGGCAATGTTTTTCAATATCTTTTAATCTTTAAAAACATTTCCTGCTCTTTTCTATTGTAGTTAATCACAAACCAGCTGAAGTTTGTCTTCAGACTGAAACAACATGAGTTCCCATCACACTGAATATCCCTTAAGATGCCTACACTCGGTCATCCTTGCTCATGATAGGGGCATGTCACCAGACTGTGCCTTGGCATGGTCATTGCTGCAACTGTTTAATCTAGAGCTGCTGCAGATGATGTGACGTGAAGAATAACTGAACCTTGTTTATTTTAACTCTGTTACTTCTAACATTCAGATCAGAGCACCAGTGGAAAGGTATGGACCCTTAATTTTATTGATGAAGGCTGCTCAAAGTGGGAAAGGTCAAAGAGTTCAAAGATTGGCATTTTCAACGAGGATATACTTTAATCTTCTTTCCTCCCAGAGTTACCATGATGTGCCTGTATATAATTTAAAATGAACTCCTCATACGAAACCATGTGTGCATCATGTGTAATGTGGCTAAAGTAAACCAGTTAAATATAGCTTCCCAGCAGGGCCTCAGTTCCGGATTTCAAACAACAGTGTTGTGAAGGATGGTGGCAAGCACGAGAAGGCAATAATACAGAATAAATTTCTCTTCTGTCTGCTCCTGGCACTGCACTTGCAATGCTGTTGAGTCATGGAACATGCAGCCTTTAACCACATCATTCAGCCCAAAAGAGATTAAGTATAAACATCTTTCCATAAAAGAGGGTGTTAAGAACAGCAGTTATTGGTGAGACACTAGTGAGATGCCTGAGACAGGTCTTGTTCCTAACACGCATCCATCGCACAGACTGGTCTGCATCTCCCAAGTGCCTCAGCTCCTAGGTCAAACCACTGCACAGTTGAGCCCGATTTAGCCCCCACTCCATAAAATTTAAGAATAAAGTCTATATAGCTTGTAAACTCAGTGGCTTTCTTTCTACTTGGAGTTTTCCTGGAGATATCCCAATACAAACAAACTTGACTTTTTACCCTAATGCCAGGGAGGCTGGCCTCACCACAGGGCTGTGGGCACAGAGCAGGGGGCTGCCCAGCCCTGCAGCACTGCTGGTGGGGAGCATCCCTGCAGCCCAGCCCAGAGCAGAGACAGAGCTCCCTGCAGCTCAGGGACCTTCTCCCAGAGCCCCCTGCAGTTCAGGGACCTTCTCCCAGAGCTCCCTGCAGCTCAGGGACCTTCTCCCAGAGCCGGGGGCTACAGAGCAGGTGGGGAAGGCAGTTCTCCCACTGTTGGGATGTGCCAGTGTGAGCCAGGAGAGGGGAGGGCTCCATGCCTCACAGCAGACAAAGATTACAATTAAATAAGTCAAGCATGATTAAAAATGTATCTCTCACACTCGCAATTCCCATTAATTTTTCAAAAGGCCTAAATCTGAGAAGGTAAGTTAACTCCTCATCTGTTCACACTTTAAGTCTGTTTTAAAAGAACAGGCCTGATGGCTGGGATACATCCAGCAGGCAGCAGGATTTTAGCCTTACATGGCAAGGTTTGCCTAATGAAACACTATGATTTTTTTATCAGACTGTTTCCTTCTGCTTCCTCTCTGGTGGGCAATGGGAGTTACACCCACTTCTTAGCTTTGACATGTGTAACCCAGAAAAGCCTCGCCTCGCTGTAAAAACGTCAAGCGATACGGTTCTTTGTTAGGAGATGTCTTGGGGCTCTTGTCGCGTCCTTCTAAACACGTCAGGATCAACTAACTGCATTATTAACAGCTAGCAGGAAAGCACCACGCATCAGCTATTCTTCTTCTGAATGGAAAAGAAAAAAATCTGTTGAAATATAGTTCCTCTTATATTCCTAAATTGCTTTACTGGATAGCTGCCCTGACTTCCTGCAGCCTCAGGCTGAAAACAGGAATTCTGAAAGATAAAGTCAGATACCGTAAAGAATTAAAAGAAAATGCAAAAATTCTCAATAAAATATTTTTCAAGATAAATGGAGCCAGTTTATTACAATGTTTATACAATTGTTTAAATGTTATTAATGTTATTAAATGCTTATACGATTAAATAAATCTGTTAAAAATTCAGCCAAAATGAAACTGAAACACAGAAAGACCTCAAAATGAGATGTTCTGAAATTCAGGCATAATTCCCTTTCTCCTAAGCCAAAATGCTGTCAGAATCTGCATTTTAAGGTCATTTCAACTTTAACAGAAAACAGCTTTGCTGAAATGCATCCTGCCATTGGACTCGGCATTCCAGCCGGTGTCTCACCCAGAAAGGAACAAGAAAGGGAAGAGAGCAATTGCAGCAAGCTGCTGCAGCTGGGCCAAGTGGTGATGGGCAGACAGCTTTCCCCCCAGCTGCTCACACAGCTCTGGCACAGCAGCAGGGCTGCAGCCCCTCCTGTTACCTGCTGGGGAGCCAGCAGTGCTGGGGCTGCTGCAGGGCCCATCTGCGCTCTGCTGCTCCCGCCTAGCAGGGCTGCTGGCCCCCTGCCTTTGTCACCAGCGCTGAATGGCAGAGGCTCCAGCCTGCCTCCTCAATGCCTGTCAGAAGGCTCTATAGCTGCTCTATAGCTGAAGGTTCCCTTAGTGCAGCAGCAAAACTGCAGCTATTTATAAGCTATCTCATTTCCAGATCTCACTTCTTCCTAGTAGGAGATACAAAGACACGAATCTCTGTATCAAAGGCAATTAAATAAAACACAATGGATTGTGTTAACTGCTGGTAACTAGGAAGCCACCTTGATCCCCTTCTGAATTTAAGATATTCACCGCATGACACCGTGGCCCCAGCCCACAAAGACTTTTCAATTTCGGATTAAATGTGTTGCATTGGAAATAGCTCTGGTAACCCTCAGCGGCAGCTTAGAGCTGGCAAAGAGGGGACAGTGAGCGGCAGAGGGAAGATAGGGGGGTTTGAGGCATTTATGCTGGGAAGAGTGCAAAGGAAAAACATTGTTTTGTAAAGATTTTCCTTATCTTGCCACGTTTCTGGGACCTGGGAAATGTCTGGACCAGAGGGAGGAAGAAGAAAAGTCTGTGGGCTGGCTGCTCTTACCAAGCCTGATTCCACTTTCTGGAGCTGCAGTTCTCAAAACATGATCAAAATCTGGAAAAAAAAGTCCCATCCTGCCAGAGACCTAACTTAGAGCTGCATCAGTAAGGGCAAGGTTGGCTCCAGCCAAACCAGAGAAGGTAGGTAAGGAAGGAGACGAGGCCTCCCCAGCAGCGCATGTTGGAGGTGGCAGTTTCTCACTGGAAGGTTTCATTTGTTCCTTTGATCTGCATGATTGCTTCAGAAAACACGGCTCCTTCTTGCAGGATTTTCTTGCAGAACCTTCTGCGAGTTAAGCTCCAGATGATTCACATTTAGCCTTACAGACTATTTTTAGCTGCTTTTCTTTCAGCACATATTCTTGGAGAGCCCCTGCTATTTATTTATGTGGTCTCTGCTTCCCTCCCCATGGCTCCTCTGCAGAGCAGCTCCACGAGTCCGGGTGCTGGGAGTGGGGCTTGCACATCGTTCCCGCTGCACCCTCTGTGCAACAAAGCCCATGAGAGCTCTCCCGAGGTCACTAGCTGTGGCCTTTGTCACCATGAAGATAGATAGTGGAAAGAAAACAAGCCAAGGAAAACCAAACATACTCCAGGTCCTCAGAGTGTTTGCAAGGCCATGGAGGGATAGGCAAAGGTCTGCTGATCGGGACACATGGACAGACAGGCGAAGCTAAAGGTACAAACATGCAGTAAGTACATTCAGAGGCAGCTGGGTGCAACTGAGCACTGAAAAGGAGGAGAAAATTGCTGCAATTCTTCTAGAGCAAATCTGACCTCAAGACATGAAATTACCCCTTTGTTAGGGTCACGTAGTTCTCCCAGCTTTAAAAACATGGGAGAAATTCACTCATCAGTGTGTCCACAGCCAGCGTCATGCTAAGTGTACATACAGCGATACTGAGGATTAGTTTTACAGCTTTGACACGGATACCACGGGACACAGTTAACAACAACCCAAACACACACACCTACGTAACGCTACCAGCCCAAGGGGCAGCTCCGCAGCAGGAAGGTGCTTTCTATCAGTCCACTGATTTCTTTCACATATGGGAATAGCGTCACTGTATTAAATCATTTCTATACTGGTAAAGTCGCGTAAATTAAGGCCTGTCTTTCTTTAACTATATCCATACAAAAGCTTATTGTTACGAACCATAAGAGTTTAATATTGCTGAGGTTCCTGCCTCTCCTCCAAATGTGGTTAACATTTGCTAACGAGTCTAAATTTGTTGAGGCATGAGGCTGGGACTCATACATACATGCAATATACACACACCACAGACACTGGGAAACCTAACCGAAACAGAAGTAAATTAGCTGTAGGAAGAGGTGAAAACACACGTAAGGTAAGAATATTAAGTAAGCTTTGACTGAAAATTGTAGTTTTTATCTGTGCAGCCTTCTTTGGCTTGCAAGCAATTCTCTCCTCTACTGTGGAAAGGCTCAGCATGCTCTAATATATAACATTGCCTTTTAAGAGCATCTTGTACATTGATTCTGAAAGTATGGCCCAGGCTTATTAGCTTATAATCTGCTAGGTTAGCAACAGCTCACAGGGAGTCAACATATGGGTGTACTTAGGAGCACATTAACAGCTGTAGTAGAGCAGCTAAGTCCATCACACTGAGCAATGGAGTTGTACTCTTTCCCTGCTGCCAATACTGCAACAATTAGGGCTGCTGTGTGGTTCAGTAGACTAAAAGAACTGGCAGACCAAATTAATCCCAGGAGTAATTCAAGGAAGACAGAGGACTTACACCAAGAGTCATGGCCCACCGTGTTCCTTTCCTTGAAACTCTCATTTGGAAATATTAGCTGTTTGCAGGCTGGAGTCTGGGCTACTAAATGGTAATTAGACAACTACATGGGAAATAATTACCTGATTACGAGATGATTCATTAGTATTCTGTCAAGATACGATTATCCTGGCATCTAGGGAATACACTGTATTTCTTCTTTGCTCCTTACAAGATGATGACAGCAGCATAAAGCACTTCTGCCCTAAATCCGTACAGAAAGGAACAGCAAAAGAGCACAGACAGCAGTGCTCAGTACCCAGGGACCTAACGAAGCCAGAAACACGCAGGGCAGACTGACACAGCCCAGTTCTGTGTGACCAGACCAAACCAGACGAGGAAACAGCTTCACAAACAGCAAGAACCAAGTAAGATCCTACCTGCACCATCCCTCAGATACACCAAACGAACCACTCTTGACCACAAGCATACAGCCTGACAGTGGGAGAGAAACAACAGCTGCTGCCTGTGCACGGCAGTATAAGCACGCGCTTTATGACCATCAGCTCCAAATCAAGCTTTGCAAAAATTTCTAGATGCCTGCAGGGATGGGAGGATAACAGCAACTGTACCTCTGGCCCCTGAAACACTAGCAAAAGCAGGAAAGCCAATATGATAGGGAGAGGCAAGATTTACAGTGCTAGGTCCTAGCAGAACACAGCCTGACCTCATTGGTTGGAACACAGCTGCTTGTACCAAGATGCAGCAAACTTATAATGGTCCCCTTGATTGTTTTTATAAGGTAGATTTGACACCTAGAAATCTTGCTAGGCTGTATAAACCAGTGTAGGTGAACAAGCAAGGAATATGCCTTCAGCACCATCAGCATCAGAACTCTGATTGTGTCCCCAGTTGAGGCAAGGTGCCCTGCTTCGTGCTCTGCCTTTCATTCAGGCAGGCTCTGCAGAGCTGGCGAACAAGGAAAAGCATTCTAGAAAACTATCAGCCCATGAAATTTAGTATTCAGCTCCACCTACATGCGTAAGCGTACTGCTGGATTTTGTATGTGCTCAGGTGCAAAAGCTGGGCCAGCAGACAAGGCACTAGTTGAGACACAGGTACAGGCAACAGACATCTCCTGTGACCTCAGTGGTGGGCAGTACCCAGCTGCTCCACAAACCACCCTGATCTTGCGACCTCTGACCTGGGCCTTAGCACTGCACAGCTCAATTTATCTTCTGCAAACCTGGGATGAATAGCAATTTTCTAGCTCCCAGAAAAGCCATGAGTTGAATTCATTAGAGCCTACGAAGCACTTTGATAGTATAATAATAGCATAAGTATTGTAGATAGTTTTTATGCTAATTCCTTCATCTACATATCTGTGGCTGCCTCCTCCAGGAATTTAACAGATGCATGGTATGCAGAATAAATACCTCAGAAGTAACAAGCCTCTGAACAAGGTCTGCAAATCATCTCCACATCCTGCCACCCGTGTATGGCCACCCTACAACAGTCCCTCCTGGGAGATGCTGGAAAATGATTGAGCCTCAGTGCACAGAGTCTGTGAATTATGCTGCTGTGCATGTTTTGCACTTAGGGGTATGAACCAGGGTGGCAACCCTTTTAAAAACCACCCAGTGACTAAGAGCATGCTGACCAGACTCTGGGATGGAGACGTGTGGGCAGCCTCTTGCTGGCAGACCCACTGTCCCAGGGAACATTTCCCTCCTCCTGCATGGAGGTGCCATTAGGGCTCCTCAAATCCATACTTTTCTGCAGGGCTAGATCCTGCCAAAACCTTAATTCCAGATGAAGCAAAGTGCCCAGGTGCCCAGCACTTTTGGAAGCAGCAGGAACCAAGTCCCTGTGCACGTTGGTGCCACAGGGCCTCCAGTCATCACCTCGCTGGGAACACTCAGCATTGCAGCCCAGGAGCTGAGCGCACTGCGTTGAACTTTGCCTCTGTGCTACCCCTTAGCTAGACAGCTCCCAATTAATGAGTCTGTGTGAGCCCAACTGGTTCTAGACAGTGTTTTCAAATGCAACCACTATGAAAGGAAAAAAAAGAAACAGGTCAAGAGGATTATGCAGGGTGACTAATGATTGCTGCATGCTGGGCTGGGATGCGAAGCCTGGCCATGTTTTCAAAGGTGCACAATAATATGTCCTGGTCTGACCTGTGGTGCTGCTGACACTTTCTCTGAGTTGATGCCTTCTCACAAACGCCCATTAGGCTGGAAGCTTGAACGCCCACTGTGAACAATGCCAGCGGAGGGGAAGGGCTAGCAAACTTTGCAGAACTCCCTTTTAAGTTCCACTACATTTCTTAAAGGCCAGGCAGCAGGACAAGTGCAGACGTTCCAGGAAAAAACATAACCTCTGGTTCAGCTCAACTGTGAGGAGGATCTGAAGGACGTTTCACCTCAGGTGGCAGAGGCGAGCCACCACGCCTGGCAGCCTGGAAGGAGCCATGCAGCACTGCACCCCGACATGGAGAGGGAACAGCAGGGGCAGATCTGCTGCAGAAGGCAAGACACCTTCTGCAACCTGGAGCAGAAATGCATTGCTATAGCAGGAGCAGTCTGTGGGTGACAGGGAGCAGCCTGGGCAGGCCCTGCAGAGCACACTGCGGGCTCGCAGCAGGCCTGGGCTCCCCGCCTCATCCCCGAGGCACTGCTCAGAAGTTAACAGAGGATCAATTTTTGTCCCATTGTTAGGTCTCCGCAATCATAGGCAGAGAAGAATATTTTTGTGCAAGTTCCTTGATTTAGATCAACTAAAGTGACAAGAATACTTTTCTCACTTTTTTAAAGAACTGCCGTATTCTTTTTCTTAAAGAAGAGCTTGCCTGAGCCAACAGACTGATTGTTCCATGAATCCATTTCTTTTCCAAGTGTAAAATCTCCAATTGCCCTTCCTGTGTCTTTCATCCTAATTAAATAGTGATGTGAAGTAATCAGCAGTACTGTGAGTGGTTCTCGTGCTGCACAGACACTTCTGAATATACAGCACTGGATGGAAATGCAGGCAGAGCTGTCCCCAGCAGTTGCAGCAGGGCTGGCTGTGTAGGCAGAAAACAGCCTGCAACAGGGGTGGAACTGCCAGCGACCCAGGACACCACTTGGACTGTGGGAAAGTCAGGATTCAAGTCCCAGCAGTCTGCAATGTGAAGAGGTGGGAGATTTAAAACAGCTAGAGGAACAATGCTGCCTCTACTCAAAGGGAAAACCATGCCGGTGTCCTTCTGTGGAAGGACTGATCCCACACTGTCATTGAGTGCTGCTCACCTGAAGGGGTTCCTAAGTATCACACTCAAAAAAAACAGGAATGAACCCAGACCATGTAGTACTGGCAGAAGGCCTGGGCTCTGCAGCAGCTCTCTACTGCCTTTGGTGAGATATGTCAGGTGTGGACAACTGGCTTCTAAACTCACATTTTTGCATTTCTGCACAGATTTGTGAAGGACTCTGCCCCCAGTCAGAGGCCCCTCCCTGTGCTGAAAGCAGCGTGGCTTCCTTACCCATTCAGAACAGAGTAAACTACCTCTAGTTACCTTTCAAGTTCTATTTCTGTAATCCAGGCAAATCAAAATACTGAAGAGCTCTTCAACACTGATCCCTGCCCTTAGCACTCACCTCTCCCTTCTTATTAATCACGTTCAATATGGAAGTGTTTAGATGCCATCAGAAAAGAGCTCCTGAGAGGCAGTGAGTTGTCAGCAGGGGGGAAGCTCTGGGACCCCACGTCATCTGTGAAGCAGCTACAGATGGCAAATTACCATAGGAAACAGAAATGCATGTGGGTCCATGTGGTTCTTGTTACCACCAGCTCTTGTGGAAGTGGTGTGAGCGTGAAGGTGGCCCCATCCCGCTGCAGCTGAGTCACACCAAATATGTTTGATAAGAAGAGTATTGGTTTCTTCCCTTTCTTATCTCCTCCTTCTAAGATGAAGTGGTTCTGTTCTCCCAGGAGAGAGGCAGAGAGGGTCCCATATGACAGACACTGTACGAATACAATCCAGGGGAATTGTCTCTTCCCATAAAGGTTTTTGATCTGCAGAGATTCCACATGGGCTGGAGGAAACGCATGGCACTCAGCTGCACAGCCAGTAATGCCCTGGTTCTAAGTCAGGAAACATCTGACAATTTTGTTCACAGGGAAAAAAACAGGCATCTTTAATAATTGTGAAGAAAGTAATCCAGGACTTTCCCCAACCCTGGGATTTGCTTCATGAAGCACATGAGCCAGTGTTATCAGTACATTTCACTGCTAAAGCCTTTCTTTGTAGGCTGGCAGGGTATCGGTCACGCTTGGCAGAGCACGTTCTGTGGTATCTGAGTCCAAAGTCTTTCCCCTTTGAGTACCACAATACAACACAGTGTCTCCTGACAGCAAAGTTTTGCTTCAGTGCAGTAATCTGAGAAATCTTACTCAGAAATTCTTTACAGGCAAGGAGATGTACTAAATAGCAGGTGAAAACTCTGAATTCACTGCAGAAGACTCCCTCTGATAATTCCCCAGTAATATTTCACTGTTAGTTTTGCAATGAGACAGCCAGAAAGGTTTTATGTGAAGTTTCAAAATACTGCGGAAATACAAAGCTAGCAATTTACTCTTTCACTTACTGACGGCTTCAGAGATGAGCAACCTGTGGCAGCTCCTGCAGCTAGATAAACCCTGCAAAGTGATTCATAAAGGAATGGCTGTTCATCTTCGTGCTGAAGAGCTCAGAGGTAAACAAATACTTATGAAAGGCAATATTTACCTATTAGTCTCACAAAATACTGTGCGTTACTCATATCAAATCTCAGAGATGCAGTGAAATATTGTCTTCGTTCATTATTTAGGTCTTCCTCCTCAGTTTTCCACAGGGTTAAGAGCAGCTCATGAATCTTTCCTTGGACACATCATTGCAAGTTCATTTTAAAAAGCCAAGAGTATCCAAGTATCTGACCAACAGTTCTCAATGGTTCCCAAACACCTCCTGGTTCCAGACAGCTCCCATCTTCCTTTACTGCCTTCCCTGAGCACGCCTTAGGGCACTGCAGCCATACGGTCCATCTTGCGATGAAGGACACATGCCCCAGTCACCCCAACACACCGTCCTCAATGAGTTAACCTCCAAGAACACAGTAATGAAAAACTGATGGGAGCAGCAAACACAACAAGCCTTTGAACATGCACACGACAGTAAGAAATATGGAACAGTTACTGATACAGGAAGCTTCTTGTGGGGGCTATACAAAAACACTTGAGGTTCTGCCTGTTGCTCTGTCTGTGACCAAACCAAACCAAACCTGTCCTCTCTGCAGCTGGGGGATGACAGCAGCGTATTTGGTGTGCATCAGTTGAAAGGTTCTCCTTGTTTTCAATGAGGTTAGGCTTCGTACGCAGCGTTATAAATATGCTTCTACCATGGGCAAGAAAGTTTACCTAAGTATAGCACCACTGTATCAAAATGGCTGGGCAAAACTCTACAACACACGGGTTAGCTGTCCTCTTATTACCATGAACAAAGCAAACTCTTTTGCAAAGCTGAATTGTTATCGCAGTCCTATTTCCACTGGCTGGGAAAAGCTCCAAGGAATCACCCTTTTCAATATGCCTTTTTTTTTTTTTTTTTAACCTTACTGTATCTACTTGATGCATTTCCTTTCCAAACTCTTCCCAGTCCTGTTGGTTTGAGACCACACTGCCAGGTTCATGCTGTCAGCTCCAAACACTCATCAGCATTTGCATCAACCCTGCACGAACATTGCCATGGCTACATTATTATTCCAACTGAACCTTGCTGGTAGCTTATCATAATGCCACGTACCAAAACAAGCCTGAGTTCCAGCACGCACATTCACCCAAACAAGCTGCTGTGTCTCACGGCCTGTTCCCCAGCTGATACCACAATCAGCTGGGTAATAACAATAACAGCCTGGGCAAAAAGGTGGGCCAGACAGCAACACCCCTAATTAACAAAGCCTCTCAAGGGCCTAATTAGTCTTGCTTGGATTTCTATAAACTTAGGGAAGAAATTATCAACTGTTACATTTCCAATTTCTTGTCTGTTTGGCCAAACTCCTGCAGCAAGCACAGCTCTGCTCAGCTCCCACAGGCACGGTGGCAGGGCAGTGCCCATGCCTGCTGGCACCACTGTCCCATGGGCTGGCAGCAGGGGCCGGCCCCGCGACGATGTGTCCTGCAGAAGTGCATCACCTCTGTCCCACCCAGCTTACGCTGAACTGCAGCAGCCTCTTCTTGCCATGGTGTTTCTTGACGGAAGCTGCATTTCTCCAGCATCTTTGTTCCAGATATGGCCTCTGTGTCCCTGATTAAAAGAAGGTCAAGTAGCCCGTATCTCTTTTTAATTTTTAATCACAATTTTATGCTGTTATTTCAGCTGCTGGAGGCAGTGTAGCACAAATCCCTCAGGAGCAGTTTGTGGATGCTCTCCTGTAGGCTGGCCTACTTTATTTCCCTGTTCAGTTACAAATTGCTTATTACAGCCTAGATGTGTGGCAACACTGGAAAAGCGTGCCCCTCTCCAGTCTAATAAATTCTCCACTGTACCATGTAAAAAATTACATTTTGATCCTTCTCCAGCTTCTAAAAATAGAAGATAATCAAGATCCAATTTTTAGCTCTGTGAGCCCAGCTGAGTGCAATAGTTTAATTTTAATCAGTTCTGTTTACACCTAAAGTGGATGCTGCCGCCGTACCTGCAGCACAGCACGGCCCTTCGGAGGCAGGAGCAGCACCAGGAGGTGCAGAACCCAGAGGTGGGAGGCACTGAGCTGGGGGGCCCAAAGCCCACAGCTTTGTGGGGATTTTGGACATCTCAAGGGCTGGGTGTGACAGGAGATGAAGGAAGCAGGAGAAGTGTCCTAAAGCTTTTACAGCTAGAAAAAGTATTGGGCAATTTCATTAACATCATGGGTAATTTTGGTGGCAATTCTTGAAGCTACTGAAATCAAAGAATTTGAACTCTACAACACCACAGGCAGTATAGCAGCAGCTGTCTAACAGAAATGATTCCCGTAAGATTTCAACTAAGGAGGATTTTTTATTATTAAATAAAGTGGGAGAATTCCTGGCAGTATGCAAAACACTTTTGTTTTGAAGAAATGAGAGAAGCTTCCTCCAACAAAATACACCGCTCTCAGTTTGATCAGAGAGGCTAAAAGGCGAAAAAGAAGCAGGGAAATTCTTTTTGTTTGCTTGTGCAGGAAGGGATTTCACTGGCTTTGTTTAGCTAGAACAGCTTTTTGTGGTTGACTTTCTCCCCACAGTTTCGTAACCACCTGGAATCTTGGCTTTATCAACCAGCTTTTACAGGTCTACATAGACTTTTCTCTTAACTACAACCAAAACATAAAACAACAAAAACTCCTTAAGCCCATGCTTTTTACTCAAAAGACGATCCTACATTTCAATTTCACAGCCTTCCCACTCAGTATATTCAAAGAACACTGTATTCCTGCATCTTCTATAAACACAGCACAAATCTCCCTGAACAGCAAAGAGAAAAGATATGAGGCAGAACAGGAAATAAATAAAAAAGAAAGCAAGAAAGCACAAGTTTCAAGTTCATGAACTGGAGGGCAAAGATAACTTCATCCTGCCACACAAGCACCAAGAAGCCCACCATACACTATATACACTGTCTTTTATTTTGCTTATTTTATTACAGATACGTTGGTATTCCCCAAAAGGCCATATATCAGAATGGGGAATGCTTCACCACCCTCTGACCGAGCAGCTGTATTTCTTTCACAGGAGAACAGTACACAGTGTGTGCTGCCATAATATTTCTTTTGCTTGTATTGTTAATAATGCTGTATTCAAGACAGCAAATTGAAGTGGATGGATTTCCAGTACAGCAAACAAAAGGTAAAAAGGACTAAACCAAAGTCATACTTACCTGAAGAATTAAATCAATAGGGATGTGACTTCCTTGACAGAAAGAGACCAACTTTTAGCTTTCAGTAAATTTCCCAGCCTCGACCCAAAGACTGATCCACAGCCTAACTTGGTTTATCCACAGAGAAACAAGGCTGGGAGGAATATTTTGCCATGGCAACTGACAATTTCAGTAAAAACGCCCCCAAAACTGTGCTCAGTCAGAAAATCAGCAGATGAAAACCCTGAATATAATACCTCAGAAAGAAAAAAAACAGATGAGACAGAAAATGCCTATTAAGCAGAGATTCTGTCAAAGAGAAATGTGGCAGGTTTTCAACTGGTAAAGCTTTTGAATGCCATATAAAACCCTACCTGGACCACAGAACAGAAATACACACTCAGAAGACAGTCATAGATAACAAAAAGTTCTCTCTCCTTTAGGTGCCTGGAACAACACTGTGGGTATAACTGCACCCGTTCCTGAGTCAAGCAGGAGTGGCTGAGCTGAGCAGCCACCTGCTCCACACCACCCAGCCAAACTCAGCCCTAGGAAGTGGCACCTTCCCACTTGGACAACTCCACATGTGAAGAATTTAAGAATTTTTGTTCCTTTGTTGATTTAAGCTTCTGTTACAGGATAGCAATTCACCTGCAGTAGCAGCTGCTTGCAATTTAGACCAGATAGCTGGCAGAATTTGGGCAAAAGCACTGTCATAAACTCAGCCCAGCTTTTCACCCCCCCCCCAAAGACAGCAGGATCTGATTAACAGTACTGCACTGAGATACTGTGTTACAAGGGTGATGGAAGCTCAAGCACTGGATCTACCATGCCACTCCCCAGCCCTGGGCAGCCTCCTGCAGGCATCAGAGACAGCGGGATTGCATCTGGAGGGAGCAAAGCAAAGCTGCCAGGGTGCTGGGCAGGAATGGGGTGGGAAAGCAATTCTCTCAGCCTGGGAGCTCCCAGATTTCAAAACATTTTCTTGTCCCAGCTCAGGATGAGAAGGTCAAAGCTCCCTCCATTATTTATTTATTTATTTATTTGGGAAAGAAAACATTTTGGGAACGGGAAGAAATATTTTTATACAGAGCCAGGGTATTTCACCTTTCTTTTGGTATTATTTTATGTGTTTTTCACACAACAACCAAGCAGTAACAAGTCCAGGGAAAAGTAATTTCCCCTCTAAAAATGTCAGCGTGTGATGTTTCACCGAATCACAAACTTCAAACTGGTTTTGAAAAAGAAAATATTTTTCAACAGTCTCTCTTTTAAGGCTGCTTTTGGAGGGAGTCAGCATTTATTTTGTTGGAAGATGCCTACCTTGCCCTCAGTGCAAAACTGTTCATTCTCTGTGCAGCAGCTCCTCAGGACAGCCTGCTGTAGCCAGCTTGAACAGCCAGAGAGGTACATTTTTATGCAGGTGTTTTGTACCAAGGACACTTTGCATGTATGCACAAACATATAAAATATTATTCAGAATATTGCCAGGTGAAAGCAGGCAATTTCCATGTAAATTAGTCCCAAATGGGGGCACGCTGTGCTTTTCATTGCTCTTGGTAATTGTTCACCGGGGGTTTCTTGGCAGTTGTAGTTAATATTGCTCTCTGGTTCTTGAGAAAAAATAGAAATAAAGAGCTGCTGAGTGTTGCCCTTGGAGGCTGTAATAAACTTCTCATCTGCAAAGACAGTACATTGCCTATGTATAACCCTACCGCGTCCTACCTAGGAACATGGACTTCTTTGTCTGTAACTGCATGGCTGTGCTTTATGATTTCAGACAAAGCTGAGCTTAGAAACCTCTTCCAGCAGGGGATTCAGGCAACAATCACCACAGGAACAAACCCATGGTGTTGGCCTAACTCTTACCAGCGTCTGAGAAGCAGAGGCTGGGATCAGTCCCTAGGCTGGGCCCCACAGAAAGCCATCCCTGAAGATGTTGATTGCACTCATGTCCCATGGGATGCAATGGAAGATGAGGAGAAGGAGAATCTGGCAGATTTAGGAGCATTAAACATAAGCCAGATTTTTAGATTAGATGTATACACCCAAGGGAGATGCTTGAGACAGAGCAGTGCTTCCCAGCTGAAGTACTGGGGGACGTTCACGTCCCAGGGTTTGATTAGTGCAGGAATGAAGATCCACCCCCTCTCCCAGCTTCTGGAGGAAAGATGTTTAAATGAGTTGTTTGTAATCGCAGTGTGGGTCCCACAGCAACAGCAGGACAGAAGAGCCCACCAGCAGCTTGGTAAGGGAAGCGATTTACAAACATGCACTGTGCTGATTGCTGCATAGCGCAAACACCCCAAGAGTCGCCAGCAAAGGGAGGCAGACTGCAAGCATCTGCAATGCCAAAAACACAATGGGAGCCAAGAATGACAGAGTGTGTGGGTGGTGGAGAAAACTGGAGGTTGATAAGAAACAGAGGAATATAAAGCTTCAATTTGCTGCATTTAATATTGCTCCTTACTGCATAGGCTGTTTTTCTCTTTGCTATCAATTGGAAAGATATTTCCAGCTTAACATCTTAGCTGCTGCGCTTTGCTAAGATGGGAGATCTAATGTCTTTCACTCAAACTCTGCTTCAGTTTCTGGAAGGAAGAGCAGTGAGCTCCGAACAGCAAGGCTACATGGATCCATTGTGATCCACAGGGGAAGACATTTTCTCGGGGGCTCAGCCCCATCAAGTCTGCACCAAAGACAAAAAAATAAAAAATAAGATCCATCAACAGTCAAGCTCTGGAGGATGCATGATGCTTTCTTTGGGAAAGATCTAGCTTAACTTGTGGTGTCAGGTTAGTACTACTCTTTTGACTGTTATTTTCATGGTGGATATCACCCCAAACTGGGCAGAACAGGCTTCTGGCTTTTCTGAAGCCAGTGGGGGACTCCTAATTGCTACCGAAAATATTTTCAAAGCAGTGGATCAGCTAGTAGTCCCAAATCCATCCCAGATGCAAACACAATTTATTTGTCATGTTTCAACAATTTTTCTGCTGCTCATACAGTGTAATTAATCACTTGGCAGGCGAGCGAACACACACAGAACTGAAAAGGCAGCTCATTCTTTGATGTACAGCAATCATCCTGCACCTTGTTAAGAGGCAGACTCACTCTTATTTACAGATGAGAGCAGCAAAAAAATGGAAAACAGCAACTCAATACAGCACCAATGACTAGGAAACAAACAACCTTGTTTGAAACAGGGACCCTGCTATTATTGCATCTTACAATAGGCTCTTCCACTGGGTTTGCATGTACAGCCTTTGGGCATAGATTTCAGATGAAGAGGTAATTTCTCATATATAAAAATACAGAGCCTATCTCCTCACAAGCAGCTAGCCAGGTACCCTGCTACTTGGTGTCACTGGTGAGAGGCTCTAGGATCTTTCATTCAGCCTCCTCTTGTAACCAAACCAGGGGATCTAGACTCAGACTCAAATCCAAACAGACAAAATGTGCCAGGTGAAGCACTGAAAAATCCAACTCCTGTTGCAGATTCCCTTTTCCTCCAATTTAGGAGCTCAGACGGAAAAGCACCTGGACCCAGGCAACTGCTTCTCCAAGCCTGCAATGCAAGTCTTGGCCAGGGAGATGTGAATGCAGCCAGCCTGGTTCCCTTCCAGCCCTGTGGCCAGTGCTCCCAGCTGGCTAGGTGCCCGGCAGGGCCCGGAGCCAGCCGTTCAGAAATGCTAGACACAGGCACTTTGCTTTGTTTGAGCTGGCTGAATCTGGGTCTGGGTTTTCACACAGATACTTCAGCTGTGGACTTTCTGTTGGTTACCATCTCCAAAGGCTGTCCAGGGCTCTGAAGTGCTCACACAAACTTGCTGCGGAGCAAATCCTGCACAGTAGGCCAGGGAGACTTCTGGCTATCTTCAAACTAGAGCCAAAACAACAGCTGAGGCCACAGCAGCAGACATGAGGAGAGGAATTCAGGATTGATAAATTGGTTTCTGTCATATTCTGGGCATTTCTGTTCTCCCTCTGAGGGCTGTAAGAGTCAGAAATTACACTGATAGCACTTCACTGAGGTGCACTGCCCACACCTGCCAAATCAACAGACTCAATTCATGCACAGGTGCAGGTGTATTCACGGGTCCTGGAGCTGAGAGGCTCTAGAGCTGCTAGCTCTGTAGCTTGTTGCAGGAGAGACCTGCTTCCTTAGTGTTTATAAACACTTTCTTAAAATCATAAAGGACTTTTCAACAGCAGTAACAAAAGCTTCTCCTGCACAGTGCCAGAACCTCGAGGCGTTAGCAGAAGGCTGGCTGGGGGAGGAACAGGGCTACTAGCTCACATCACCTTATCTCCCGACATCACAGCCCAAGGAAAAGCTCAGCAGAGACAGCTCTCGGTCTCTCACAGCACAGCGGCATCTCACAAACACCTTTCCTACTACTGTGAAAGAGCCACGTGCCCCTGGTCTCCATTTCCACAGGAGGCAGAGAGAGGGGAAAGGACCTAGCCGGAGCCACTGAGGATGTGTGGCAGAACAGGGACTCAAACATTTTGTTTAAAGTCTAACAGGAGCTTCTGAACTGCAATCCCATCCTAAGCTGGACCAACTTTCGCTGCATGAACTCGCCCATACTCTTTGCAGCCTGATTCAGTGCTGATGAAAGTCAGTGAGAGATTTCCCTTTGATCTGAGAGTCCTGTAATACCCAAGTGCTGCTCTTTGCTTTCTGTGCATCACGCCTTAACAGACCTGACCTCAGTGGGTAAGTTCTGTTTGCCTGAAATATCATACTGACACAGCCTCTCATTATAGGCCATTACAAATCTTCCATGGAATGGCCTTTGCATTTTAAATTGCATATACAGTATGCTTTTTCCCCCTCTTTTTTGAATGAAGGTTTAGACATTAAAAGCTTACCAGTTTTTGTTGTTTACACTGAAGAAAAAAATAAGTAAAAGCAGACCATTTAGAAACGTCAAATGAAATGCCCCAACCTCCTGGTATCTGGGGATCTTACATATCAATTTAAATTAATTGCATCCAGTTGGTTGCAATTAAAGGCTTGAGGCTTGGCAGTTCCTTCTTCCCCCATTTGACTCAAAATACACAAACAGCTTGATGAGTTTAGCACCTCACTGTGGCTTCTGCTTCATCCCACTTCTTGGCATTACCTTCACCTCTTCAGGTTTCTGCTTCATTTTGAGCTTCAGAAAGCTACAGTACAGGGAATAGGCCCGTGGGAGAAGAAGACAAAGCGAAAGCAGAGGAAAGGCAAAATAATGCAAGACAAGGATAAGTCTCCTCTTCTGTTTCTCTCTCCCAAATCACATCATGAATGCAGACAGCATAACAATAAGCCAGCTCAGTACCTGCTTTTGTTTAAATGCAACCCCTTGGGTGGAATAAAAGAGAAGCATTGCCTTTTAAAATACCTACTTGTGCCACCACAGCAGATGCATCCTTCTGCTGCCTCCTTCCCCTGGCTGCACCTGAATTAGACAGATATGCAAAGGGTATACTGGGATGAAAATCAGATTAACAGACAACTGCTGTTTGTACCTTTGGGAGCTGCCCATAAGCTTGACTACATCACCAGGAATTCACACTAAGTAAGGTCTGAGAAATGCAAAGTGAGCTCGTGTTTTCAGTAAGCGCTTCCTGGATTGCTGAGCAGCGATAACACCTCAGTTCTCCTCTAATTCATCAGATTGAAAACTGCAACTTCCTCCCGCATAGGTAAGGAACCTTAAAACAAGTGCAAAGCCTGTTCTCAGCCTTTTCTCAGTCTTTAACCGACATCTAGCGAACAGTTTCTGAACTGCACCTGAATGACCTGGACATGAGGCTGGCTGTGTGGAGGGCAGAGCTGTGCAGAGGAGCTGTGGGTAAGCGCGGGGTGTACAACAATGTGCACTGTTTCCTGTCCTATTCCCACCACCTCTCAGAGGCCACACAAATACTGCATCAGCCCGATTAAAGTGAGCAAACAGCTGCTGGACTGACACGGTGCCACCCGCTGCAGGGTCCGCGCAGGTGGCTGGGGGCACCAGAACCCTACACTCCAGAGCACCCAGCAAGGCTTCCACACAGCACTGCCAGAGCTGCTTGAACAGGCCCTCTGTCCCTTTCCTCTCCCAGGGGCACAAATCTAGAATGCAAAAGGGAAGGCCATTAGCTGCTCTTAGCATTAGCAGCAAGCACAGCTCCCACCTCATCTGGCTTCTGGAAAGCTTTGCAGCCACCGCATGGCTCATCTTCAAGCACCTTCTCTGCAGTATGTCTTTGGTTGACAGCTGCTCTGAAATCCCAAAGGAATAATCCCAACGACCATGCCACCCTCCTTCGAACAGAGTCAGAACAAGCCAGCAACATCTGCATAGCAATAGGGAAACACCTAGTGTTTGCAGAGAGCCCGCTTTCCATTTTATAGTCTCTATCATCTCTTGCAAAACAGGGAGGTTGGTTTATGGTATCTCTTAAGGTTACCAAGCAACAGCATTGTGGGTATCTGTGTCACCAGTTACAAAACAATACGGTTTCAGAAACAAGCAGAGATAGTGTTGTCAGCCTTCCTCCTCCCAGGTTCTAAAAGCAGCCTGTCATTTTCAGCAAGCAAAAAGAGAAAACAAGCCCTGACAACTCTATTAAAAAAGTTTATGACCAAATTCTGCCCTTTTGTTTGCAGTCACAGAGTGGTCCTTCTGTCTTGTGATAGAAATCCTCTGCACTGAGGTGAAGGAAATGTCTCTACCTTCTGCTCAAACAGTGGAAATCACTTTGTGTAAGACCACGAAGTGATGGGGACAGGATGGACAAAGGACAAGCTCCTTGATACTCACATCTTTCACCACGGGCTTCAGCAACTAAGTCAAAGTGCTGAACCCAGCTATTCACATAGCAGTGCAAGGAAAATGGGAAATCAGGATCTTGGTGGAGATGAGCACACTGACTCACTAAAATTTTCATCACATCAGGTCTTTGAGCGATGGGAGGACCTCTCCTCCACAACTCCACTCCTTAGTCAACGTGAAACTTTTTTTTGTCATCTAAATATACAGCCAGATGTGTCAGAGCTGCAACGGTCATTTGTGCTTTCTCTGCTGAGAAGCTCAGTCAGTGGCTAGGCTGCTCTTGGCATGTTGACATTTCCTTCCCAGATTCATGGCTGTTAGCAGGTTTTTCATGCTGCTTTAAGCTGTATTTAACACAGGGTAACTGTCAGCTGACCCAAGACAATTTAGGATTTTGTTAGCATTGCTTTTACACGCTGCAGTATTTGCTTGGCTGTGGCGGGAGCCGTTATGTACAAGCTTGCTGGCACCAAACAAGTGGCAAACACTGATTCGTATCTAATTAAATCAGTCAAACTTTGTAGGTGAACAAGTCCTCAGAGACCTTCTGCAGATAATAAACAACAACAGCATTTACAACGACCCAGCTACACATCCCTCCTGAGACTTTCTCAGCCCAATAAGATGCGACAGAGCTTCTCTTACCTGGTAATAGTAATCAACATACTGTGGCTCATAGTGCAGAGGCTCGGAGCTTTCAGGTGACAGGACATCTTTCAGTAACTCTTCACAGCCTGGCAAATAGAAATGAGAACAAATGGTCAGGCCAAGAGTTTGTCTTTCCAGAGATCACATGCACAGAACAGCATTGGAGCTAATCTTTATGCACAAAATCTTGAAAGTTAACTCTGGAATATACATAAATAGCTGTAACAAAGCTCTGCCTCCAGCTTGTGGCACTGACCACGTGCCATTACACTAATGCTGACTCAGTATGGATACTCTGAGCTACAAGGAAACTGAAAGCTGGACATTATCTGGCTTGGTGACCTGTTCTGCAGGATTGAGACCAACCCTGACCAACCCTAAACTCTGGATTTGCAGCCTTGGTGTTAGCTGGGTGTCTACTTGATGTTAGTGTCAGCAGAGTTGCTTCTGATTCTCTCTGATATAAGTGAAGGACTGGGCAACACCTAAATGTCACATATTCCCCTTCAAAAGATCTCTGTTGCAGAGCACACAGCGTTTGGCAAGCAAATGTTTATGTGCTGCAGTCAGATTTTCAGCTTCTGCATTTGCTTTTGTTAACCACCACATGAACAGCTGGAAAAATCAATGTCTGCGTTTCCCCCTCAGTCCTTCTCTCATCTGAAAACCTGAGACAAATATAGAAACACTGAAATCACCAAGCGTCTCATTCCCCATTAATTACCAGTGACTGCAGTTGGCATGCAGAGCTGCAGAAGGTAGTAACGTCAGGCCAGGTTATTTTAGAACAAACAGCTTACAGCCTTGGGCCTGAACTGTGTGAAACCTCAGCACGCATACACTCGGAAGCTGCAATCATCCAGCAGCATTTCTCTTTTCCATTCCATCACCAATGCAATACATTTGGCTGTGACCTTCTGAAAAGAAGCAAGATATTTAACATGTTGCCCTGTGAAGGCATCTTTCTACCTGACTTGCCTTGTCTGTGCCTATACATTTCCAACCCACCCATGAGCTATTTATTTTCCCTAGTCCTAGCGTTATGTATGTCTGCCTGTGCTCGACTGAGGTTACTCTCTGGTCCTCTTGCAGAGGAGAATTCAATTTACTGTTTGTGCCTTTTGACATTAACATCCAAAGCTTATTACTCAAACTGCCTTGTGCCAGTACTCACTGTGAGGATCTTTCCACGTATGGACAGCTTGCTCTGCTAAATGGTCTCTGCATGATATGGGGCATGTACTCATTAAATTGAGTTATCTCCAGAAAAAAAAATAAAATAAAAGCCAAGAGCCACACAGCAACAAACGTAGACTGGCACAATGAAGGAGATATGTTTACATGATTCTAAATATTCCCAGCTACAGCTTCAGCCATAACTTCAAGCCTTATTTTCCTAATGGAGTTGTACCAACAGTGCTTCTAGCTAAAGACCCCTAAGCAGTCAGCTGTTATTTAAGCCCGCTAGATAAGACGTGTCACCTTCCCTAGCCTTTCCTTTGGAGAAGTCACAAAGGCTGTGGGTTTTCAAAGGTGCAACAGGGATTTAACTACCAAAACCAAGGGGCATCAGAAACATTTCTGCCTTGTCTCCTTTTGACATGCCAGCCAGACGGGCCTGTTAGAGCCAGAGTCATCCATTGCTTCCAGATCTCCAGGGTCTCAAATCTAGAGTTCAGCTTCAAGGTGTTCTGTGTCCTCTCTTTACTGTCCAGTTCTTATTTGAGATGTTTCCCGATCGCAATCTTTGATTTTCTTTGTCCAGTAAAGCTGATCTCTTCATTATAGTCCTCCATTTAAGTTCAAGCCTGTAATTTACTCAGTAAAAACACTGGGAAGAAAATGCACAAAAAGCACTGTCTCCTTTATACCTAACCTACATGGGGCTGCCCTCACCACTTCTTCCTGACAGCCACCTGGCACGGGCTTTTGTGTCCTGGTCCAGAACCACAGAAGCTGATCAAGCATTTGATCCATTTCCAGAACACCACCAGACATTTAATCCAATTTGTTTACGTAGCTGCCTTGCTCAGTTTGGCAAACAGAGACAAATCTTGCTTTTATGGAAGTCACAGACTGAATTTCCATTGACACTGACAGGCCCAGGACATGAGTTCATCTGAAACCATCTCCTTCTGTACGGGTGACTTTTTGTTGGGAAGATGTTTGAGTGTGCAGCAACTGGTGTCCCTTATGGGAGAGGTTTGCTTAGCACCATCAGCATGCTGCTGTGACAGCTGGACATCTCCTAATCCTGCTGGGAAGATCTGCATGTGATTAGACCCAGTAAAAAGGGAAAAGAAAATGCTGAGAGGCCATTTTCCTTCGGGGTTACTAAAACACATCATTGCCACCTTGAAGTCATCTGGACCTGATCCAGCAACCACCAGATCAATGGAAAGATGCCCACTGGCTTCAAGAAGCTTAGGACTGTGCCACTGTTTTTATTCCTGTTAAGAACTGCATTTAAAGAATAAGTTCTCTGTTGCTCTTTTCCCCTGTCAAGACACAGATTGGAATCTCTCAACCCTGGAGGGCCCAACCCTCACCACCAGGCAGGTGGGTTTTGGCACACTGTCAGTGAATACATCAGCTTTCTTGCCCGGTGCTTCTCTGTAACAGTGCTAAAACATCTCACCTTTCGCTCCCCTTATCTGAATGATAATCGGAATTTTGCAAGTACTCCAAGACGTTTACACAAGGGGCACAGTATAAAGAGGGGACTGTATTAACCTGCAGAATCTCAAATATGGTGCATATGTCTTCTTATTACCTGAATATATTTTGGCTTGTAGCCTGGGATATGCCAGTGAGCTAAATTAAAGTGTCACAGTCCAGAAAGGAAATTAAAAAAAAAATATATCAAGGTTTATTCTGGCAAATCACAGCATGGAAACATGAAGGCATAGGACAGCAGTTTGTGCAGGAAGAAGCCCAGCCTGGCACACAAAGTGCTCACTGCTACCACTCTCTCTTGAGGAGAAGCATTTTTGCCTGGGCTTGCAGAACTGCCACGATGGATATTTCAAGGCATGCAGCAGTGTGCACCCAAGGCTAGAATCTGTCCCTAAATAAGCCATCACGAGTAAGCGAAGGAATACTTCCTGGCTACTTTAAGGACCTCCTGCACTGAGATGTCCCATTATTGCTATAATTTCATTTTCCAGGAAACAATAAAACTGAAAGCCACTTATATGGCTGTTTAGAGGTACTTCATTTGAATGCCTACTTGTATCACAAGATTTTAACGTGCTTAATGTTCTGTCTCCCTTGCTATGGTTTGGAAAATTTCCTCCTGCACATTTCTGGGCAGCACTTGGCAAGGAGACCTAGCTCCACTGCAGTTGTAGCGAAGCAGTGAAGAAGGCAAAGAGCTAACCCAGAAGTAGCTTCAATTCCTTTTGTATTTACTACTGCAGCTCTGCAAAAGGATGCCCTCTATGGAGAACGCCCTGCTGAAGGGCTGTGCATTATCACACAAATCACTGTGCAGGGTGACACAGATCCGGAACAACCTCTTCTCTGGGGGAAGAACTCAATTACCAGATCACAAAAGGAGAGAGGTGAGGCTGCTGAGTTCTCTCCTCCGGCCAAAACCATCTGGAGAGCCTGCACAGAGCTGGCTTCTCTGTGCTCTCAGACTGCTCAGACACATTTACCCTAGTGTTAAAAATGCAGAAGTAAACACAGCTCATTTGGCCATAGCTGGATTAGAGTGTAACAGATGATCTGGGAATTATTTGCACTTAGCAGGGGCAAAGTGAAGTGAAATGACAAGTGACTTGTCTCTGGTAGGAGGAAGTCTGCTGCAGAGCAAGAATTCTATGTGGTACCATAACCACTAGATCACTTATCCTTTCTTTTTGAGAGAACACAACGATTTCTTCAAAACACTCAGCTAAGACTAGCAAACTCTCAGAACAAAGTGCTGCTGGTCCAAGAGAAAGGACAAGATCATCTCCAGCCCTAAGCAGAGATGGTGCAAATGTGTTCCAAGTCACTGAAGGGGAAGAACCTTTAACACCTTCAGTTTGCTCAGGATGCCTGACATGACTTCCCTTCCCAGATAATTTTACAAATTTACCTTCAGTTTCATTAAAAATTAAATAAATTGTTTTTCACACCCTAACAAACAGTCTATTTGCAAACAGACACTCTGGCCACAACTAAACTCAACTGCAGCAAAGTGATTTCCTGCACATGCTACAAAGAGAATTAACCCATACTGCATCAGGCAATTTTCACAGGCAATTAAGCAATTTTAATAGTATAGGAAATCAAATCTGGTTACCTAATTGAATGAAGTTGGTTCCTGGCACTTTTCCTAAGACCAATAGCTTTTTACTTCATCTACCCTTGGATCTTTAACGGTATATTAGACTCATTTATGGTTTCAGGCTACATTCAGTAAAATTTAGTTGAGCCTTAAAAAACTCCCTGGTACATTTAAGAGTAAACAACATTAGTTCATTAAGGAGTTATAGTGTAACTCAGAACATGAGAGCTCAGCTCTTCACATTTACCCATGACACTCCTCCCTAAAGCCAGCCCAAGAACCACTCTGTCAATGTGAGAGAGTGTCACATTGTGTCAAAGCTATGAAGTTGGAATACATTTGCCTTTTATCTTCTCATTCTGCATGAATTTGTATTCACATTGCACCCTCTCCTCTCTGAGCTGCAGCACCAGGGTCAGCAGAGGGAGCTCAACCTTTACTTGTCAGGCAGTTGGTTTTTTTTCAGGTGAGTGAAGTATCAAAGTGGAGTGACTATGGGAAAGACAACAGAAATTTTAAAATAGAAGGAACAGATCAAACTTAATTAGAGCCTGCTAAACAGACCAAGAGCCTGGTCCTGCAAACACGTCTGGCTGAAGAATCTAGGAGCCTGTATAGCACATTAGAAATAATGGTTCCACTCGAACCTTCAAGTATTACAAGTGCTGAAAATATTTACTGGATTGTTACAATAAATTCAGTACAGCAAAAACAGTCATTGACTCCACTGAGCAAACTGTAATGGATCCCATGCTGACCTTGCCGAAATCAATGGGAATTCAGCCTGTGAGTGATGTTCTGGCTGCTCTCAAAGTCTCTCTGCAGTGCCACTTCAGAGACTGTTCTGGCTTTGACACAGCTGCTAGGTAAGAGGGTATGGGTGTTATTTGATGGCAATTGCTCTCCAGATGAATGCAGTTATTAGAAATAAAGTCATGCAGTGAGCAGATAGTGAAGGCAGCTTCAGCAGTAGTAAAACCTTCATATTCTGATATTCCAATGAAATTGCTGCAAAGCTTTCAGTTGGATGGCAAGCCCTGGCTCTGGCAGAGCCTAACTGCATGGGGAAAACAGCCCAGACAGCAGGGGCTCAGCTCAGATGCTGAGGCAAAGTGCTTTAACCCACAAAGGACAAGCAAAAAGAAGCAAAGCTTTCCATAAATAGAAAGCACTCTTGCCTGAGTAGTGTTCCACCCCAGAGACACAGTGGGAATGAGTTCCTTCAACACACCTCTGACCTCTGATGTTGATGCCTCCACTTGTAAAGTTTTCTCCATCGCTTCCAAAGATCCATGCTGTCAGTGAGCCGCCTCAGCACATCCTTCCTTGAGGTTCCTGCTATTTAGCAGCTGAAAAAGATTTATTGTTTCTTCCACCTTGGAGTCGCTGCAGCTGCTGTGGAGGTACATGACTCACATGTCATGAGATTTATCCAGCTCAGAAGCCTTGAGGAGGAGGCAAAGCTTGATGTCCACTTATAAAGTGCCACAACGCTTTTCATTTTTACCGTGCAAGAGTGAACAACGTCCTGGCTTATGCAGGAGAGAGGCCAAGCTGCAGTTTTTGGATGCAGTCAGAGTTGCTACCACCCAGTTACAGACCAGACACTGAACAATGCAACGTTTTGATTTTTTTTTTTCAGGCTCCAACATCTAGTTTTTGTTTAAGATCAATACCTGTATATGAAAGGGCTAACTCAAAGTCATCAAAGGTTATTTCTTTACCACTGAGATTTGAACCTGTTCTAAATTCTTCAAGCCTGAAGAAGATTCAAGATACATTGAACTACCAAACAAAAACTTGACACTATTTTGCCTCTGTGCAGCAAAAAAGTTCTTCAATGTCCTATAAAGGCAAATACCTGTGAGACAACTTAATTTGAAGTCTCATAAATAAGAAATATGGCGAGGCATTAGGATAGTAAAGTTTGACTTTAAATTTGTCTTCAAGTGCTAAGAATAACACAGCTTCATGCTCCATCACTGAAAAAAACACTGGACTTACAGTAGCATCTCATTTTAACTTTATTAATCTGATTACCCCAAGTGATTGCAATAGGCTGAGATGGCAAAAAATCATATTCATAATCTGTTGCTGCCAAGACAAATTGCTTTTGTTTGATAACAAGCCTGCTACTGCCGCTGGGATGTGGCTGTACTGAAAAGCAAAAAGGAGGAGGCTTTCAGTGCTGAAAGACGGACATACATTTTTTTCAACTTTAACATGACCAATTTGTTTTGAAGAAAAGTATAATCAGTAGCTAAAGACAATAAAACTTGCTCATGCTGTGAGGTGAACAATAGAGCCAGATCTTTTTAAGAGATGCCCTGAAAGCACACATAACGTCTTATCGGAAAGAGGTGCAACTGCACCTGCAACTATATGTGCTTGGCACTGACACTGTCTAGGTGGTGACAGTGCTAATGAGGACTCTATGTGATGCTGTTAAATTGGAAGATTTCTCTGTATTTATTCACGAATAACTATCAAGCAATCATGAGATGCTCCGCATGAGGACTTTAAGGCATTCATAAACTATGAGTACAAGATATTCCAGAGTGTTTGATGCAGCCACGTCTCTGCAGGACTAGACCTTAGGATATGAGTGCATGAACCAGTTCCCACAAGGTGAGCAAGGATGAAGGTCTCTGATAATTCTCAGTATGCACATGCTGTCCTGCTCACAGTAAAGGAAATGCAGATGCCCACTCCTTCACTGAGGGTAATGCCCACTGACTCCTATTTACTGTGGACAAGGGCACTTCTATTACAAAACAGATGTTCTCCTGGTTTGCATCTATCCTTTACTGTTCATATTTCATTCACTTGAGCACATCTTTAGTCAGAATTAACAGATGCACGGTGCTTGTGTATTCTTCAGCTTAGAACCCAGTTTGCTACAGCATTTCCTAGACAAGCAAAATGTCTAGTATAGGCTTTAGTGTTTATACAGCAGTATTATTATTAGTCTATACTGACTTTCCTTTAGGACTTTCCACTGTCTTCAAATACATCAGTGTCACCTTGGGAGGTGTCTCCATGTATATGGACTGTGAGCAACTTCTCACTGTAATTTCACATATTATACACCGTCCTCAGCTGCCATAAACTTTAATTAAAATTGCTATGGTGCCACATTCTTGCACTATTATGGCTTCATAATAGTCTCACCATAGCAAACTCTCCAGAGGTTTCCCATGGAATCAGGCTGCAATCACTGTGACATTCACACCTTGTCCCTGAAGTGAAGCCTCTGAGCTGTGACAGCACACTGGCACTTCTCTGAGGACACGCTAGGTGTCTGGAGAAGGACAGGCTGAATTATTGTGCTATGGGAAGCTAGAAGACTCAGCAGCAGCACAGCAGCTAAAGCCTCTCTCTGCTGTTTGCTCCATTGCCCTTTGGCTGTGCTATAAAGTATAATAGTGTCTGTGCTTTCTGTGCAAAGGAGATGGCTTGATCTACCTGGTCTCTCTGCCTTCAGGGCTCCTTAACATTCTGGCTTGTAATTAACTCTTTTCATTCCAGCACTTGTCCCTAAGTGCTCTGAAAACACAAATTAACTATACCTTGCAGATACCTCAAGAAAAACGTAATAGTCTCTAATTTTCTAGTAGAGAAATTAATGCCCAAGGGACTTCTTAACCTCCTTAGGCAAATCAGCAGCAGAATCAGAATAAGAACCTGGAAGCATCATACTTTGGTGCTGCCTGCTAACAACCACAAGGCTACTCTTCCTTCTGCTGTGTTTTGCTTTAAAGCACATCACATTTGTTTTGAAAAATTAACAGTAAACCAACACACAAGCATCTGTGGATGTAGGAACTCTTGCATTGCTCACCAGTGATGCATGAGTTGCTCAAGAAGCAAAAATACACTGGCTCTGTTCCCAGAGTTACCCTACTGTCACTACCAATAATCACAGTCAAAAGAGAAGCAGCAGCCAGTCCAGCCATGTTACTTTCTGTCGCATAAACATCAACCCATCTCCAATCAGGCATAAATACATGGCTACACCAACCAACAAACCAGCTACATCAAGAACAACATGTGGCCAGGAACATCCAGCTCTTATTGAAAGAAGGAGTCCATCCAGAAATCCTCAGAAACACAGAACTCAGAAAAACAAACTCAGCTCTGGATTTTTATTTTTTAATTCCTAAGAAACAGAACAAAGAAAGCCAAGAAGGACTGCTGGCAATTACAACTGTTTATGCCTGCATTAACCAGAAAGGCATTCTGCTACTTCCTAGCAAATATAGTCTTAGAACATCTCCTGCAACCAGAGAAACATTGGTAGCACTGATGTAGGTTATTTTTAAGAAACATGCACATACCTTTGATAGCAAAAACTCCATGACAGAAGTCTTTAAAATTGATTCTTCCCAAATCATTTGGGTCCAAGTACTTTGCCAGTTTTTCCACCTAAAAGAAAAGATTACAACAGGTGCATTCAGACTGGTGAACCATCTTTTGCTCAATTGTTTGAGCAGACAAGTTTGAATAGGAAAATATGAGAATATATTAAAAAAAACAGTTCATGTGACGTGCACTCAGTACACTCTACAAACAAGCAATGTACTTATTGCTTATAATCTCAACTTCACAGTTTAGCATGTCTGATCACTACTCACTGTAAAATGAGATTACACTGAATTTCAACACAGCTACCAAATTGGCATTTGCCCCAAAGAAGGTCTGGCAGATTTTTCCTGAGGGCTTTGATGAAGAGGGAGAGAAGCAGTCTAGACAGGATGGGCTGTTGTGTGGAACACAGAGGGTTGCTGCAGAAACACGTATCTAAAGAGGGAGAAAATGGAGAGGGGCAGAGCAGTCCAGGGAGGTGGGCACACCCCAGCTGGCTGTTCTCCCATCATAAACACACAGCATGACATTGCATGAGTCCCTCTCATCCCTGTGCCCTCGCCTGCTGTACCCAGTAGTACGCAGGCCGAGGCAGCCTCTCACTGCTCATAAGCAGCTCTGTCAGCTGCAGCACAACGGTGACCTTGATGGGGGCCCTCCAGACCACCGAGATGAGAGCAGGAGGCGAGAACAACAGGCACGTAAGGATGCAGCACAGTCCTGGCAACTACAGCATGAGCTCAGCTATGTCAGTCTGAGCAGCAACAAAAGCCCAGCTGGAAAGATATGCAGCAAATGAATCCAGATGACCCACTTTCTCAATTTTGTGTGTGTGTGTTTTTGTGCTTTTTTTTTTTTTTAAACACGCTAGCAAAAACCTCGCAGTTTCTTAAAACCCTGCAGATAATGCACAAATGTGTGCACATGACGCTTCTTCCTTCAGATTTTCTTTGTGTTTCTAAATCCTCCATGTGCTAATAAATGCTTTTATTAGCCAAAGGCCTCATTTAGAACGTGCAAATCTACAGCTAAAAAAGCGGTTGGGATGGTGAGATGCAAATTCCCCACATCACAACAGCTCCTGCTCGCTATAGGATGCTTCCTGCCCTTCCTCCAGCCCTACCAGCTGGGCAGCAGAGCCCCACATGGAGCAGAACCCTGGATGCCAAATCCATCTGGCTGCCAGCACGCTGCCTTCAGCCCTCAGAGCAGCTCTGTGAACACCACAAGAGGCTGGTTTGTGTTCAGGGCTCTGGGTGTGTGAATCTCTGCCTAACTTTTGTGAAAGGGGCAAATATCTTCTCAGGCAAATGATAAGATAGAGTAGAGCCAACGTGACCCAGCCAACACAGCAGCAGGCTGGCAGTGAAGTCCCGGTGCCCTGCTCAGCTCTGCTCAGTGCTCTTCATCTCACCTCCATACCTCTGCTGCTACAGCACACCGAACAGAACAGAGATACTGTCACACAGGTATCAGGCAATGAAAAACACAATGCAGGTACGATCAGTATCAGAAACCAATGTCACAAAAATATCAGCACTATCGGTGCAATCAGACAACCGCTTTACATTAATAACAGATACCCCATAGAAGACTTGCAGAATCCAAATAGAGCAAGAGGAGACAACCCTGGTGGCTTTGCTTGCTCAGGATGAAGACTGGATACCATCACTGACACAGCAGTAAATTAACTGCATGGAGGATGGCAGCTGTGGAAGATAAAAGACTACATCCCCTCCGAGTCTTTGCCTGAGACATTTTATTCTAGCCAGGAGGGCTGAACCACAAGATATCCCTGATGAGCAACTTTGATCTCTGTCCAGATACAGACTTTAGGTATCAGACTCTCTACCCATAAATTCTGTCATGATGTTTTATTCTGGATTGTCAAGAAAGATTCACATTTTAAATTCAAAGAGCCGTGAGACCTTCCACTCCGCTGATCTCCCAGCTAATTCAGACTGTCTGCTCTGATTTCAGAGGCACTCAGGGAAAAAAGCAGACTCATGCTCTATGAGGCCTGGCTCCCCCCTGGATGGGGCAGGAGCACTCTGTGGATTTTCACATTGACATCCCATTTTGTATACACATGAAATGCAGTTCTCAATGTACAATATACAGAGCTAAAACATCAAGTAGAGTCCATGTATATCAAAGACCAGGCACAGTTTGCTATAGATACAGACATTTGGGCTGCGGGCCCTGTCCCGTTACTACAAACACGTGCCTGTCCTGATGAACACCTTGCTCATCCTTCAAGAGATGATACGTGTGTAGGCCTCCTGCAATTCCAATCAGGTTTACTGGCACAGTTTCCCTGGAAATGCGCAGTGCTATTCCCTGACCAAGATGTTTTACATATGTGAAGTGCCTCGGAAATGCATAAGAAATGAGCCTAAACAGATCAATGCAACTGTTGCTGTGCTAGCAGAAAAGGAGGTTGCAAAGCACAGGCAATGTTGTTACACGACTCGGTTCCTTGCTGGCTTTTCTTAGGACAGGGCTCCAGGAGCCAAAATGTTACAGCTGCCAACTGTTGTGAAACTTAAGATCAAATTCCTACATCTGATACCACAAGCAATTAGCACAGCCGCACTGATTCATAGCAGCAAAAGATAGAGGTCTGAGAACTTGAGCACTTCATCAGAAACTGTAGTGTGGGTTTAACACATATGAGACCAGCTGGAAATCCTTCCTGAAACCAATTAAACAGATACAGGCTCAATACTGGAAAGCTGGGTCACTGTTAGCTCCGCTCACCTTCACAGAAATGTTACAGGAAGATGAAGCAGCAGCAGAAATTCCTTTCTCCAGACTATTTTTGGATGCATTCAAAGCAGCATAACCACACACTGGCCATCGAGGCTGGCAGCAGCAAGATTTTACAGCTGAAAATCTTCCTGACCACCGTAGCAGCTCAAACGCGCAGCAGATGTGTCAGCTGGTGTAACTCAGGCTGGTCCCAGGGACTTTCATGAAGAGCTTGGTGCGGCCACTAGCTGAGCATCTGTCCCCTCTCAGATACAGCAACAAAATCTAAGCAGACACCTGTCTTCCAGGCTACAAATCAGCCTGTAACTCTCTCTGACAAACAGCAAGCTCCCATCATTGCCATGTAAGTAAATATCATTTCAGATGCTTGCAGGGTTGCTCCGGAGAATCCTATTTCCTGGAGATCTCTTGCTAAGAGGCAACAAATTGTGTTTTAGGTTCCCACCACCAGCTGGGAAGCTCTACACAATTTAATATTGTGCCACAGCACAGCAGTGTCACTGGGCGTTCCCAGCAACCTGGTATGGTAAGCTCATTTCTGAAAGGTGATCCAGTGATTTTAGTCCACTAATTTCTCAGTCACATACAATTACGTTTTCTAACCAAATTAAAGGAGTTATTACATATGCCTGGATGTGTTTGTTATGGAGGAACAGAGAATATGTTCATTTTTAGGTTTGAGCAATGTCTTAACAGTAAATGAAATTATCACCTGAGCAGAGTGCTTCAGTCTCCAGTTTCCCCTAAATCCAATTTTACAGCTTTCAATTAGATTTTATAATGCAGATAGCTGACATCAGTTCAGGAGAGATGAAGAACTTACAAAACAGCCTGGTGGAATTGATGCCAATACTGCTCACGTCTTCAGCCAGCACTAATCAACACAGCTCCCAGCACAGGTCAAGGGATACGATGATTTTTATTATATTTAGGCAGATACTTGCACACAGCGCACTAACAGACACCATGTACAGCACATGAAGCCCTGCACAGCTGCACAGACCCTAGTCCACCTGACCATGCATGTTTAATAGTTGTTTTCTGGGATAACGCCAAGAAGCTCTTTGCTACAGGGCTACCTTTTCTGGGACATCTAAAAGCAGCCATCAGACATGGCTCCTTGGTGGGGCTGTAACACAAGCAAAAACGGATACTTTAAGCAGTACTTTCTAGTCAATTCCAGACCAAAGGCATTACTTAAAATTAAGCAGTTTCAAGCTGTGGCCAAATAAGCTATGCCATCACAGCTACCTCTAAATCTTCTCTTCTGTCTATACTGTGTCAACCATCCTTCTGTTTCACTTTGTAGAGAAATAATGTCCTATCCTTCTCAGAAGGGGTTGGCTCCCAGCAATTAATCAGAAGCTGTAGTGCTTATTTATTGCCTTGGGAAGCGTTAAAGAGCTCGTGTGTCCAGCAGGCAGGCTGCACAACATTAAAGCCTTTTTTGCAGTCAACAGCCCCACAGGCTCACAGACACAGCACTCAGCTGGCAAACGCGGAAGCAGCAGCCGTTCACCCCTGTGAGCGGGATGGGCAATGCAGCTGGATTTTCAGGCTGTGCCAGTCTGGGACATGGTCAGACAGCTGAGCCCGCTGCATCTCCAGGCAGTGCTGGGCTCTGCCTCCTGTGCTGATCCCACTGCAAAGGACGCAGGACTGCAAAACCAACTGCTGCCAAAATTCAGTGCTGAAATGACCATGTGATTCCTGTGATGCCTACAGGGAGCATGCCATGTGCTCCAGAGCTGAACATCATAGACCACTGACATGAGCTTGAGCCAGTGTTTGGAGTTGGGGACAGACACTGTTTACATCACTGCACAGAGCAGTCTCCACCACACGGGCCAGCACAAACAAGGCCTGGATTGCAAACCCTTTCTTTGTTGTAGGAAGAGAAGGACAGGGAGAGAAAAAATTAGCTGAAGGCTTGATAGCCTACGTGGTCCTCCTGGCAGCTGCAAGGGTCACTAGTGAGCTCCTCAGCAGACATCCAGTAGTCTCAAAGAGAAGAAATCAAACACTTTTTGCTTTGGGAAACAATTGGAGAAAATCATACCTTCTGTTCCTATTGTTTGGCTTGCTTGGATGAATGGGTGATTATCCCTTCCATGCAAACACACTTCTCCATTGTAAGAACAGACTACTTCAGCCAAAGCATTTGCCTCCTCTCTGTCGCATCTCCCATCTCTACTGAAAGCACTGCAATGTGATGTTTGCCCCTGCTGCTTTCTGACACACGAGAGCAGCCTAGGAACACTTTAAAGAGTCTCTTTGATGAAGAAAAAAAGCGATTTTAAAGAAAAGGGACAAGGCTCAGTGTGAAGGAGCAGTTCTGTAATCAAAACTGATCATGGCAGAGCTGCACATTAATGAGCAGGAATTAGCAGTGCAGAGCAGTGGACATAAAGCGAGGCAGAATACCTTCCCACCAGAGAGCCTCTTGTCCAAAACAAACATTCTGGATGCCACTCAGGCAAATGGCGGAGGCTTTGTCGCACACACTTTGTAGGTAAGCAGGCTGGTATAGGTCAGGATCCAGTAAGGGCTGGATTCTCAGCTCTAGGTCTATGAGTAAATTATATATAAGCCAGTTCCACACACAAACTGAATTTGGCAAGCAGAGTCTCTGCAGGAAATCTGCCTGACTAAACTATACTCAGGAAAGAAATGAGAGCAGTAGCTGAGTCAAAAAGCTTAACAGTTAGAGAACTATGCGGCTGCAGAACTGTCTGCTAGCTACCAAAATCCAACAAAGCTGAGCCCAGACACAGTAGGAGAGCAGAGGTGAAATCCTGGTGTCAGCAAAGCCAAGGCAGAAACCACAGTCAGGCCGCGGGGTCACTCAAAAATTTACCTGTGAGGGTTTTAAATCCAGCTATTTTTGTACGTGCAGATAGAGTTAGCTGTGCTGTCCTTTGCTCCTCTCTTTCATCAGAGGTTTCAGATGGCAGTCAGCCACATAATCCTTAAGTCTAAAGCCTGTGGAAGACCTGGTGTTTGTACTGATTTCAAAGTGTCCTAAAAATTGCAGGGGAAGAAGTGCATTTTTCTTTGAACTCTGTCTAGTCATCATAACTCTTACAAGCAGAGGGAAGCAGGCAGAGACAGTGAGCTTGCTGAAATACTGTCACCTTTTTGATATTTGTGCTATTTGGGTATGAGGAAAAGATTCGACTTTTGGCAAAGTCACCCAACTCAGCAACTAGGAAATATGAACCTGCAACAAACTCATACACTGCTCAAAACAGACCGAGCAGCCAGTTGCAGGCACGTACCGGGGTGTGCAGGGAGCTGAAGACACTGCAATCTGCTGTTCTACACAGAGACAAGGGAAACATTTTAGTTTTTGCTCATTAATTCCCTTCCCAGCATCACTCTGTGTGCAACTGCTGTCCCAGGACCTGCAGCACCTCGGAGTGCAACCACACACTCTGCACGACCAGGCACCTGAATGACTGCTCAGAGAAGAAGGAAAAGGATTTTCATAACAGGAGTGGAGGAAGAGGAGAGGGCAGGCCACTGACAAGCTTCAGAAGAGATTTATTGAAACAAATCTTTTATTGCAAGCAACTTCACCAACGGGCACCTCCCAGCCAAGGAGCCCTGCTCAGGTCTCCTGGCCAGCTCTCGTACTCACCCTGCCAAAGGAGCTGGGTGTATTTTGCAGCAAAGATTTTCCTCCAGGAACCTGAATCCTGCTGCCATCTCCAGGCAAGAAGCTCAGACCTTTAATGACCTCCCTTAATTTTCTTCAAAAACTGCTAGCACAGAGGAGATTTATTAACACAAAGAAAATCTGTTAGATTTAGCTGTAATTTACTTCTGAGCGAACCCACACTGGCTCCAACCGCTAAAACCTTACAGCAGGATCCAAGTCACAGTGAGAAGATGCCATTTGAGATAAATAACTCATCTCAGCAGCCTGCCTTCATACTGCAGGAGTCTGCGAGCACGTCTCACCCTGTAGTGAGAGCAGAGGGCACCTGGGAGCAGCAGGAATGGCAAGACAAGAGCTTGCAGGAAAGGTCAGATCATGCTGCAGCAGTGACATTTGGGCAGGATCTCCTGAAGCAGAAGCATTTGTTCAAAGTCTGCAAACACTTCCAGCAAAAGGAGATTACATATGTAAATGCTGCAGGGAGGAATTAGAGGTTGCCATGCAATTTATACAGGGAGCAGCAGAACTGCACTCTCTCTGATTTTAACAGAATGGCCTTTTCCTCATCTGGGGAAGGGCTGTATGATCACAGCTGCCCTGTATGAAACGCAGAGGCAGGACTTGTGCCAGGCAATGGAGCCACTCCACAAGCTGAGGGCTGCCCCAGGCTCTTCAACCAGCACCAGGATTCAGGCCTTTTTAGCATGTGTGATCCAGGATGTCAGAGCTTTTCAAAGTCCTCATTAGAAAGACACCCACGCCACTGCACAGGGCTGTTTGTTTCATCCACACTTCCAAGGGGGCACAGCTCAGGGATGCAGCCTGCTCCCCTTTTGCTCTGCAGTTCCTGGTCCTCCACTGCCTCGCTCTGCACCAGCCACAGACACACAGCCACCAGCAATTTTCCACCTTGATTCCTTACAGATAACACTAGTTATAGGCTTTGCTGTTTTCTTGCTTATGTAAACACCAACATGATGAATCCAGCTAGGAATTAGTACCCTAAAAGGGCTGCTACTAAAACCAACCTGCCACATCTGAGATGCCATATCTGAGATGCACAGGCTAATAGATTAGAGTAGTCCAGTCGGAAGGGACCTGCAAACATTAAGTCCTACTGATCTCTTCAGGGCTAACCAAAAGCTAAAGCACTTTATTAAGGGTATTATCCAAATGCTTCTTGAACACTGACAGGCATGGGCATCCACCACCTCTCTGGGAAGGTTGTTCCAGTGTTTGATCATCCTCACAATAAAGGAGTTTTCTCTGTTTAATTTTGTAAAATGGAGGCCAAGAGCTGATTTGTTACTAGGCATGAAGATTTCTGCAAGCAGGAAATTGCAGGTTATAAAGGACACTCTGGTCTAGTAGAGGAAAAACAAAGAATCATTAGCTGCAAATTAGAAAACTCAAATTAGAAACAAGGCACAAATTTCTATCAGCATGGCTGTTTACCTATGAGAGCTATAAAAAGAAAATTGTAGGCTCCCTCTCACCTGAGGCCTTTTGAGAAGACAAGATATACCAACCCAGAAGTTTCACCTAACCTAGAGTAAGTGGGCTGAAAGCTGTGCTGTTGCCATTGCAGGACACGGCAGTAGATGGCCTGGTGTTCTCCCTGAACCTGACCTTCACCCACATGAAGGACTATGTCCCCAGACGCACATGGCAGTCCTGGAGGGCCAGCATTTAAGAATCACAAGTCCAACAAACAGTCCATCCTCACCCTTCAGTACCAGCAGACTGTGTCTTGTAAATAATTCATGCCACTCCAAACAGTATCATGAATTTCCATCAGCTGCTGTCTGATCCCAAAATACACAGAACAGATATCTGCTGGAAACAATGGCTTTGAATTTGTTTTGAATTTTGATTTCAAGCATCATGACTTGTCAGTAAGTTTTGTGTGAACAGCAACTGTTGTTACAGTTCCTGCTTCAGCTGGGGACACCCAACTTACCAGCTGTAAGGAAGATCTTGGGGCTGCATCCTAAATGATGTAAGTTTGTTGAGTAGTCTTGGCCTTGACTTAGAGTAAATTCCTATTTCTGTGAAATCCGTAATCTCCTGTGGCTACAGTGCAAAAATTTGACTCAATTCAAGGGAGTCTATTCACAAGCTTTCCCAGGTTTAGCATCAAGGACACAGTATTGCATCTTCTTCCAAATGCAAATTGAGTCCATGGGGCCTTTGTTCAACGTGAGAAAAGAGTCCATCAGTTACCCAGATGGAGAAAACAACCGTGATGTCGCTGCATTTTGCTGAGCATGTGAAATGTATCAGTGAATTATAAAGCCACAAAAAGGAAGAGGTAGTTCAGAGGCATTGCAGGTGGTTGAGTGCATTCAAAAGAAACAGGGAAGCTCGTAGTGTTCATGTGTTATTAATGCCCTGCCTAAGCACTACCTGGGCGACAGATGGGAAATGCAGCTGAACCACTGAAACAGGAGTGGGGGAGCACTGCGGGTCTGCGCTGTGCTCACATGAGGTCAGCTTCTGCCCTTCAGAAATGCAAGGACAGCAAGCAACCTGCATCCACATCTGCACCTGTCCCTCCTGGCAAATAAGTTTAGGAACACTTTCCAACAGTGACAAACAGGATGGAGGGCAGTGAAGAGCCTCATTTTGGCTCAGTGGAGTGGGGAGGGCTGGAGCTATGGGGTGGCTCACGTCACTGCCTCCAGGGCAGGAACGTTTCATTGTGTTTAACTGGGAGATCCACACTACTGGGGAAGGAGATGGTGCACGGTGACCAGGGAACCACGGCACAGGGGTCAGACCTGCAGGTTTACCAGTAGCATGCTATCATTACCAGTAAATGACTTCATCTGCTCCATGGCTTCCTCTTCTTTAAAATGGTTGTGGCAATACTTTACCACATTAAAAGCATACTGCAGAGGTGACAATTCCACAGATCGCAATGAACTCTGCACCAAGCTGGCCTGTGCCGTAGCTTGCTGGGTTTTACACCTGTCTCACTTTCCAACTGTAGTTTGCCTTCTCAACACTTCAGACTGGTGCCTGTCATCCCTTATGCTGGACTCTGCATGGAACACACCACACACACCAACCATTTGGGTTGACACAGCACAATGGTATTTAGGGGGCAGACCCTTTTCATCTTGTTTTCTTGCTCTGTTGAATGGCATTTCATTATCTTCTGACATGAAAAGATTGAGCCATACAGAACTGCACAGAGAGATCACATTAGAGATGGATTTATCTAAAACACTTCCAATGAGCTATTAAGAGAACATAATACTCCACGAACCACAGCGAATGCATGTGTGACTGAAACCCAGGCAGTGCCGGGAAAATTGATGCTATGACTTCTCTTTTCCTGTTCTGCGTGGAGAAATCCTTTGCAGTGTTTACTGCACCTGATGACACAAATCTGATTCAGGATAACAACAAATACAGTTCTTGAGATATTATATACCCAGATTTTGCGTTCAATGCTCTTAAATTTGGATTTTCTCCACAGCAGAGACTCAGAAGTTATTACATTCAAGGGATCCCTTTTCCCACACTACATGCCCCACTGGCTAGCTGCTCTGCTGACATAACAAAACATTTTGTGACCATAAAGAATCACTTGTAAGCCTTGAACCAAGTGCACATGAGTAGCTCTGACTCTGACAACACCCAAACAAGGGTCATTGCCTGTTTTATTCATGAAAATGAAAAATACTCTGGAATCAAAAAGTTTTCAAAACTTCCTCACAGGGCACACCCCACAGTGACTGCTCACAGTTACACATTCACTTGCCTCCAATCCCTTCGGCAAGCCAGAGACCACTGGAATCCTGGAGAGTTTTTCCTCTGCCTTGTACACTTTTGGATCAGGCCTGCATGGCAGGCAAGGGTAAATGCATTAATTGCTTGTACAGACAATACCAGCACAACCGTATTTCTCATTTTGTTTGTCCATTCTATTGCAATGCAGCAGCTGACAATGGGCAGGTACCAGAATCAAAAATTTCTCTTAAGACTCTTCCACCATCCATCAGCCCATATGTGAGAACCTCTCACGTAGTTACTCAAACACAGCTGATTTGAGCAGGAGGCCATTTGCCTCCTTCCCCTGATGCTGTGTTGCAAAACAAAACGTTTGGCTGGGCCCACTGATCTTACAACAGTCTATGGGGAATCCCACACAGTCTGGAACACCATGGGAACAGAGAGCAAGGCTAAAAATATGCCAGAGCCATCTGTTCACTCTACAGTGATTTTTTGGTGTTGTCCTGGAAACAAAGAGTTAATGTGTTGAATTGTTTTCCTAAAACCATGATTCACTCCCTTGCTAAAATAAACAGGGCTGCATTAACACCTTCTCCTCCACTTCTACCAGAACTGAAACCACGTCTTCCTGAAAAATAACGCTGTTAGCAAAAGCTGTGACAAGCTGAAACGAAGCGCAGCCCATCACTGTCTCATCCATTAGCATAAGTCAAATATAGCACAAAACAGTCTGATCTCAAGAGATGCAGTATGCAGTTGGTCAGGTGAGCGCAGCAAGCTTTGCCTTTAAACAACAAGAAGGAAGAAGTTTGGGTTATGCTATGCTTATCTACAAGTGATGCAGCATGGATTCATTATCAGAGAAAACATTCTCCCTCTCTGCAGCTTGTGGTGCGTGTGATCATTCCCATCAGAACATAAAGGAAGCTTACACAGAATAATGGTTTTCATGGCTTCCAGTTGTGAGACATCAGCTAGATGGGATCTGCTCCAGGAATAATTACCATTTTTGAAGTAAAACTGGGGAGAGAGGTAGGGCAAACAGTGCCAGCTCATAAGCCAACACTTTCTCAGCGCCTTCCTTGCTGACACATCTGCAGTCACACTTTAATTGAGGCGTAATCACATGCAAAGAGCAGGTACAATACCAGAAAGCAGCAGGAGGAGGCTGGAGAGGGTGGGAAGAACAGAGAATGTCTGAGCTATCCCTGTGGGTCACAGCATGAACCTCAGATATCCCCTATGCCAGCTCTACTTGCTCGTGCGAAAACACAGTGCCCAAAGCCAAAAAGAAGCTGCAGAGAATACACCAAACCAGAATCTAAGGCTAACACCACTGCCACGGGTACACTCCAGGCTGATCCTGAAGACCAGGCAGGCACTCCAGGCTGTACAGAGCACGCAAAATCAGAACAAGGCTCCTTTTCTGTCAGCCCTATTGTGGCACTCTGCTTGCTCTTCTCTGACCCAGGCGTCAGCAACACGGTTAAGTGCAACAGATACTCTGAAGATACAGTATCAGCCAGTTTGGACAGCAACATCCTTACAGGATGGATTTCTCTTGACCATGTTCTTCGGTTATCACTTTCTCTTCCTCAATACATAAACTATCCAAACACATGCAACCAGCACCCAGCACTGTGATCCACACAAGACACCCGCTTTCAAACACGACTGTGATCAGAGAGCCAGCCAGAGGTCTGCCCCGCACGGCACAGCTTGGGCATCCTCAGCGCTCAGCCCACTCTCCTGACATTACTTCTGAACCCAGCTGTTAAGAGGGAATGTACTTGGCCTTTGGCATGCTCACAGAAATAGAGGACAAAATGTAGGTCATGAGATCTGATCTCAAATGCAAAAGCCTGAACAGCAGTTCTGAAATTAAATTGAATGTAAGAAATTTCATAGCAAATTAATGCTTTGACGGAAATCCCGGGAGGAATGAGTATTGGATGAATCCAGCACAGGGAGACACACATTAGTTAAGCTGACAAACATCAAGCAGAAAGGTATGATTAAAGGAACAATCTTCCACTTAGCTGAAGAGAAAGATGCTTAACCTTTCAGAAAAGCGTGGCTAGGAGACAGCATCCTTCCCCAGCAAAACAGAGGAGGAATGTGCAGCAAGTCCCACCCGCTCCGGTGGGATTATTACCAAGTACGACCCGAGGCCAACAGGTCTGATCAGCAGCTGACGCCGCTGACGTCAAGAGGAGGGAAGCACAGATAAGCAGGCAGCAGTGGAGCAGGAGCCAAGAGTGCTAATGCCGAGAGGATAACGACGAATCCCACCAGGAGCACCACGACCAGGGGCTGGGGGAAGGAGGGAGGCCCTGCTGCACCAGCTCGCCCAAGCATATGGATTCCTGACCACAGCACTCACGCAGCCAGCAGTGTTAATCTGTTCTAATTCCCCCACGCCTTGTTGCAGCCCTCAGCTCTGGGCACTGCAATAGCTCAGAACCCCCTCACACCTCCCTCTCCCACGTTGTGAGCCGTTCTCCCATACAGAAGTGCATCATCAAAATGGCAAAGGAAATCCTCACCATATAGAACGACACAGAAAACTACATGGTCCTTTGATGTGCAGAAAAAGACATCAGAAGGAATAATTAGCCAGAATTTTTGTGTAGATGAAATCCAAAGCCTGTGTGTACACAACATGCATGTTCTTCTCAGCCTTAGAATCCGTACAAGGGTGCTTCATGTCACAGCACTCCTCTACCCTCTGTCCTTGTGCCTGGCCAATATTAATACTGACGGTTGCAAGGCTGAATGAAAAGAGATTCAAAACATAACACAAATAAAAAGGAAATAAAGGTGCACATCTGAAATGGAAATGTACTTTTGTATTTTTAATATGTGCCCAACCCAACTGTTATCAATCAGTGTTGGTATTACAAGAACCTCAGCGAGGAACCAGGCCCAGTGTTCTCAGCCCGCTGTACACACTATTGAAAAGACAATATCTGACCCAAAACTCATTTTCTCTGCTGGTACGTGATTTTATCTTCTTGTCTTATCCATAAACAGATGGACTTTAAAGTGTGCTTGGCCAAGGGACTAAGTAGGCACGTTTTGAGACAGATTGAGCTAATGAGAAAACCCTACTCTCCTGAGCAGAAATATGAGCTGGACTGTGACATTACTGCACCTTTCTTTTGTACACAAGGAACCAAGCCTCACAGCAAAAGAAATAAGACAGCACTTCATGAGCCAGCCCTGCACTCATGCTACCCTTTCTACACTGGGAAAGGTAAAGGTGGTTCCATCAAATGAAAATCTCATCTCACCAGCCCAGACCAGCAGATAATTGTCCCCAGACCAGCTGTCAATCAAGGTAACAGTCATAGGTGGACAGGAATGCCTCTCTCATACGTGGGACTGGGAATATTCATGTCTGAACCCTCGAAGAAGTTCTTGAGGCTGTTCCTATTGTGTTAAATTGTTTCTTCCTAAGGCTTTTTAAGAAATTATTGTCTTGGTCTTGATAATTTCCACTGTCACTTTTTCCACTGACTTTTAGCAGGGATGTAGCTTGGATTTTCCTATCTGTAGCTCAATCTCATAACAGTATTTGTTGATTAACTTTTGGTGTATCTGTTGATCCTTTAATAAGGACACTAGTACTGTTGTATCAGTAGGTTAACTCATTTTCCCCCACATTCAAATCATATTAAACAGCCTGATCAAAACCATTTTGATTTTGCTGGCTGTTATATGTTCTCTGTAGGCATTACCACAACACACTGCCAAAGAAAGAAACCCAAACAGTAAGAATAAACTGCTTGGAAAGTTAAACTCATTAATTGTAAACCCAAAATAGATGCTTTTTACAGTAAATCAGGAAGAGTTTCTCCTGTGTTGAAACCCCTAAGAAATGAGGTAAGAATTGGCCACTGGAGCTCAGTTTTCATCTCTGGTATGGAACATCTGCTGTATGCCAAACAGAGCATATGCAGTTCTACTTTGGAGCATCCATAGGAGGAGGGGAATTATCCTTTTCCCTGGGACCTTGCCCCAGTTCAAGGTATAACAGGTAGAGCAAAACATGATTTCTAAGCTACCTGAGTCCCTTTAAAAATCAGAGCAAGCACTTACACCCCCTTCTAGGCTCTTATTCGCTTCACAGTTATCAGTTTAAAAGCTTTTGACAGTTTATTGATCCCCTGTGAAATCCCTAACTAGGCAAAAGCTGATTGCTGTGTATTTGCCAGACCTTCCGCAGCGCAGCTTCTCTCAAAGACTCAGAGCCGCTGCTGCCTTCTCTCAACCTGCTAAAAAAAGTGCCTGTATCTATTTTCCTCCAACATAAAGATGTCTGGTAGGAGTTACAAGCAAGAGGTGAGAGAATGCAGAAAGCACAGTAGATTTACACCACCAAGCCCTCACCCAGCTGCATTTCACTGCACAGTGCTGGATCTGAGAAGCCCGTCCACCTCTGACACCTAAACACATGGCAGCCACCAGAAAGCACGAGTCATTCCTCCTGCATACCCCAATTTCCTCTGCAAGTTCTCATAAAATAATTCAGTAACAAGGATGTAGTTTGCTCTTCAGTGATATGGCTCAGCAAAGCCCTGTAGTGAAGATAAATATACAAAATGTGAGGTGGGATGCTGAGAGCCTGAAAGAATAAAAAAGAAGCTTCCTGAGAAGATCTTCCAATAAAGAAATCTGTACTAGACAGTTGGCTTCCTTGCCATGAAATAGACAGTTCCATGGTTTGTAACCATCTCGAGTTAAGCAGCCTGACATTTTTACACTCCTATTGCAAGAGAAGTGTCCAGCTGACACTGCCCATTGTGGCCTGGTGGATGGAGGCTCCCCACAGAGAGGGCTGATGGACTGATTCTGCCTAATGTCTTCAAGGATTGGGTGTCTTTTGGAATATATTTTCTTAAAATGTCTCTATGGAAACTAAATGCAGGAGGTGCAGAACCTCAGAGCTGCAGCTTGGTCAACAGATAAGGAGAAACACTAAGGAAAAAATGAACTGGTTCCAAAATGTGGTGCTGGTGTGTCAGCATCTGCGGTTCTGCAGCAGGAGGGCATTCCTACCCCACTGCAGGACCCCACCCCGCAGTCTGTCCTGCTGAGCAGCCAGCAGCTGCTGTAGCTCTCCACTGTATTTGTCTGGACAGGATCCATGCACTTTTTCTTTCATGTAGTCTGTGTCTAGCAATGAGATTCAGGGGAAGATTCTGAAAAGGAATATTTTGTCAGTGGAAAAAAAGAGAACACCATCTTTCTAGCCAACATCCAGAGCCATGAGCTGCCAGTGAGGCAATCCCCCTGCTCCAGGATGTTTTGTGTCTTGATGATAAACTCTGGTGGCTATATTACTTCTGGCTCCCATCACACATCTCACTGCTCCCTGTTTATTTACACTGCTGCACTGGTGAGAATTACAAAAACCTGCAGTAACTGAATTGCTGTCATGCTTGCAGATAATGATGGCAAGGCCCTTTAAAGGCTCTTGCCCAAGCACTTGCTTTCTCTGGGATAAAAACAAATAAATAATATTTAAACAAAACAAGAACCTTAGAATATAGTGTATGTTGAATAGTAGAGGGCTTCCAGCACCAGAGGTCAATCTTTGTGCCAGAAAGAAAGTATTTGTAAGAAAGGAAGAAATGTTAGAAGGTAATACTTGTGTCCTAGCTACTATCAATTTTGCAGAATTTGGGAGACTCTAGAAGAAGTATGGCAAGCACTGAGCTCAAGAAAAGCTGTAGTTTTACTCTGGAAGTCTTCCACCAACAAACCTCAACCTAAAGCTGTACAAAACCAAAAGCACATGTAGGTCTGCTCGTTGGGGAAGATGCCATGGGTTAGGAACTAAGCAAGCGTGCCCCACCCCATCTGTACCTTCAGTATCAGCACCTGGAAAGAGAGCCAAACCTCCTATGGGCTGAGAGACCCCCCACCAAGTCCTGACTGCCCTGCTGGGGGATACTGCAGCAGACAGGCCATATTCCAGGGGGCAATAGGGAGGCACAACAACTGACAAACAGAAGAGGCAAACAGCCAGGATGGGCAGCATGGCTGCACAGTAACAAAGTTACTGCTGGCCGGCTGTGGGTGCCTCTAAGAAGTGAATAGGAACATAACCCCTGATCCAAACACCTTCTAGTCAGCATGCAGGATAAGCCAATTAACAGAAAGGCTTTTTGACCCTTGGCCAGGCTTCTCACAAGCAGCAACACTCAGGAGAAGTGAGACTTACCGAGGGATTTGACAGATCAGCAGCTTTATGGAGCTCTGCCACAAGTTTTACCATGTATCAAGACACACCTTCTCAGTGTCAGACTGTTTCAAAAACTGCTTCTCTGCTCAGGATTTTTTGTTGTTTCTGCTGGCACTGGAAAAACCTCTCGCTGTAGTAGCTACTCCATTTTACCTTTTTCTGTACCTGGACGACATAGACTTTTAATTTAAGGACATAGATTGTGCTAATACAGCATTGTGAAATGAAGCTTTGCAGACCAAAGCCTTAAGAGCCTCTGTGAAGCAGGTACAGGCAGCAGCCGTGCAAGATTTCTCATCCTGGCCATTCAAACCTAACACAGCACCACTAAGACGTGGCCTGATAGTTCATTTTATGGTTGGATACTCCACATATTGACAGCAAAGGGAATCTGTGGCAGCCACATTTAGAGCTGAGGTGCAGGCCAGAGCCTCAGACAGACCAGACAATCTGTCACTCCCTGAATAAATTATCTACTTGGAGAAGAATATAATATGATGCTATTCTCAAAAACTCATACTCTCTCTGTTGTGCTTTCATGACAGTTTAAGCTGCATACACTGATCGCTCATCCATGGAATTTTTCAAACATAGTTGCAGCATTTACTGCCCCAGGGTCTTCCTCCTTTGTTATTCAAAACCACACCAACACCAGCAACTCCTTTCAGAAGGAACAAGCACCACTCCAGTCCATAATGCCAGGAAGCTGCCCCTGGAGGCAAGGTAAGACTGAAGCTTTAAGAGCACAGGGGTCAGAAAGAGAGAAGAAAAGGTGGGAGGTGGGGGAGATTTCTCTTAATAAAAGACACAGCAACACAAAGTGCAGTCAGATCTCATCCGTACTCGCAGAGCCACTGCCTGAAGCAGGCAAGCATCCATACAGAGTGTTCCAAGCTTCCTGAATCCTTGACACTGGAAAAATATCTCCAGAGAATAAAACTCTTCCATACAACTCCTGGTTTTTTTTTTTTGGTCTGGGGTTTGTTTTTTTTTTCCCATTTCTTCCTCTAGTTCCTGCTGAACTTGCCAACCAACCTCTGTCATTTACAGAAACTGATGTTTTTTTCCAGGATGCTGCTGATATCCAGGAAGCTTACATTCTAACAAAAGGAAAACAGGAGGGGAAATATTTTGATAACGCTATATTGGTACAAGCTTCAACCTATCTGAACTGGGTTCTAGACTGAGAAAAGTTTTGAGGAATCAATAAATGCAAGGGTTTACACTGCCTCACTCAGGCAGTTATATTTTGGAGAGAAGGAAGACCGTATCTCCAAGTTCTCTCAATAGCTACTACACAGAAACAAGTCCTTCCAGAAGGAAGACTCTGGTCTCAAGCTTCACATTTTTAAGAGCCTCTTTCTCTCCTGACTAGGAAGGCCTCATCTTCTACCAATATCAGATGCCTGAAAGTGGGTGCTATGCTTCCCAGCTGGTTTTCCATCCATGTACAATGCTTTTTTTGCAGTAATGAGCAGTCCCTCAAGATTTCATACATACTGTTGTCCTCACTGAAGCAAAACTCTTGAAATGTATATGAAACATTTGATAGCAAAGATGGAAAGTCTGCTCTTTGTCTAGAAGACCATGGTTTACCCTGGGTAGGAGCTGCTGGCCCTGCTCCAGCGTGAGCATGACTGGTATAAAGGGAATTCTGCCTGAATAAAAAGCTGCAGACAGATCTCCTAGGGAAAGCCAACTTAGGCTGCTTGAGTACATTAACGGAGGTCAAATGTTAAGTAAATACGCAATTAAGAAAGGAGGGCAAGTAATCAGTAAGCCTAATTCAGTGCTAAAGTGGTCTGGATGCTACACATGCCTACACACACACTCATCCCAGCACCTCCTTCCATACAAAACTACACCTCAGTTCTTGAAGGAGTAGCTGAGCTCTCAGGAGCCCTGTGTTAAATTACCAGCTCTGCCACAGAACCAGTGTCTTTATCACAGACGGGTCAATAGTTTCATTGTGTGTCCATTCCCCAACACTCCAGGACAGTGAAAATAAGTACATACCAGTTGAGACACTGCCACAATGAATGCAAAGCTGTGTATACATGTGTTTATATGTATATTAAGTACTTGAGGCAATTAAGGCACTCCAGGAAGTTCTGAGAGATCAAGCAAATGTTTTTCTGTCCCCAGATCTAGTTTTAAAATAGGTTCGGTGTGAAGGACTCTTATTGCTAAAAATGTTATTCCACATCAGGCACCGGCACAACACTACAGTGGGCAGCTGGCACATATCATGGATGTACTAGAAGAAGCAAATGCCTTATGCAGTGTTATATAAAACCCATTAGAAACAGCAAGACTGGCTTGTTTGAACCTATTTGCCCTGCACTCTCATTTACTGCAACACAGGTCTCACAACTGATATTCAGAGACGGAGAGATTCTAAAGATAATCAGTGCAGGGAAAGAGGAGAGGAATGCAAAAGAAATTGTGGGTTTTTGTTTTTTTTTTTGGCCTGGCCAACAGATTGGGCAGCAGCTCACAACTCCCAAGGAACCCTCAGTTCCAGTTCTGCTCTGGTAGCAACCCTACACTCCCTAATGTCTCAGTGGCAGATTGTTTCTGGAAACCTAACATGACCTAAATACACGTACAAGGCATACAAGAAGAGATTTTTGGTCTGTCTGAGAACAGACCAGAAATTGTCATGAATCAGCCAAAACAGAGCTCTGACTCAAGACAAAGTCTAGCTGTCAGTGAGCTGATGTAGGACATCACCCTGCCAGTAAGACAAATATATGCAGCTGCTAAATCAGTAACGGGAACCCAGCCCCCAGCCTACTTAGCTAGAGGTCTCTCTCATGAGCTGTAAAATTGGATTTAAAAATAAGAAGAATCACAATTCCATGCTGCCCTGTGCTTTCTCAGAACAAACCTTTCTGCTGAAGCTGATGCAAAAATCATATTCTTGTGCGCAAGCTTTCCTCCTCTGCTGGACTGTTATCCCGAGACTAAGGTCTGAGTCACAGGGTCCTTCCACAAGCTCATGGCACACCAGCAGAAATGGTGTTCCTCTCTCCTTCCCACACCCACTGCCAATTAACGTCAGCATACTCTAATTCTCACACAGGTGCTGCACAAGTGAAAAAGGCTTCCTGTAAAGCCCTAGGAAAAGTAATGCAAGCAATAAAATTGGTCTATTTAGATTAATGGTCTCAGCATACGCAGCACATTTTATTAAGTCACAGAATTAAGTTCATATAGCACCTGGGAACGACCTGCAAAAAGATGTGACACCCAGATTTCACGCAATACTTTCAGCTACCTTGTGTGGTAACACTGACATTGACTTCGGGTTACAGCTGAGCAATGGGCAGACACAGTGAGAGCAGGTGATGAGGCATGAGATATCCCCAAGGCTGACACAGATGTTCTGCATGCCAAGTCCTTCACTCACAAGCTAAGGGTGAGCTGATGGAGCAGCACAGCACAGAGAGCAGTCTGTGTCACTGGGAGGATCTCCTCCAGCCACCCGCTAGACAGAGCTGAAACACAACAGCAACGCTCCCAACACGGTGCGTGTTACAGCAGATGCGAGATTTAACAGTTGGTCAGTTAGGTTAAGAGCAAGCAGGAAAAAAAAAAATCTTCCCCTATAATCAAAGGTTTTCTCAGACTTCCTGTACTATTTTTCTGCTAGTGAAAGCGCTCAGAGCTATGCTGGGGGTAACAGAGGATAGACAGCCTGTAGCTCTTCCACATAAGTATTAGTCATCATCCCAAATGAAAGACAACCCAGAAAGGCTCCGACTGTGTCAGATGTACAATTAGCTTGTTCTTCTCTAGCAAGGACATTGCATGAGTGAAATGGTTTGGGGGCTCTTCTTCCTCCCAACAAACACACAGCAAAGCTGTGCTCTCAGATCAAACACGAGAACAGCGCTAATGCTTTTGTCCTAGCCTCAGCCCGCCAAGGACTGTCACTGGTGCTGCATCCACAGGCAGCACCAGGGCTGTCCAGTCAGGCTGTATGCCCTCTGTGTATGGGGCTCAACCCCAGTGTGAATTTTGTCCCTTACAGCTTTTGGAGGAAATACCACAGGCAAGCAAGACATTGCAAACCCACGGTCTATTTGGGGAAAATAATGAAGGCTGAAGTGTAAGAACCTGAGCAGAATGGAATATTCAGAAGGTCAGGTGACAGCAATAAAACACCCCATTTCACATTACCGTTGCACAGAACAATTGATCAGATACTCTCAGTGTATTGTAATACAGGCTCCACTTCCCCATCCAAGACATAAGCTTGCATTTCACACCAACTGCTAAGCTGATTGCTGTCTGCAGCCAGCACAGCCCGGTGACAACAGTACATACATCAACTACCGCTGGTCTTCAAAAGAAGAAAATTTACACACTAGACAATGTTGAGATAAAGCACTGATTAAATAACAGAACGTAAATTCTGCTTAGCATTTTTTACTTCACTTCATAAGCACAATGGACCAAACTCAGGACATGCCAAAGAAAGCAGCACCTGGCACACAGCTTACAGCCAGCGTAGTCAAGTTCTGACAGCAATAAAAAGGCATCAGCAAATCCCGTGCAAATAACTCACCAGCATACATTTGGAATGAGGATAAAGTCTTTAAGTATGGGTCACTCTGAAGCTGAGCACAAACAGCGCTCAGCAGCACTAAAATCCTGAAACTAATTTAATGAAAAATATTCACTCACAGAAATGGAAAAAATGGACACAGAGCTCTTCCAGCGCTGAGTATTCTGAAAGCACTGGGCTGCTGGTGCAGCCTGAACACTGAATGAGCAAGGGCAGACCACACCTGCCTTCATTGTCCCTTACCCAGATGTTTCTGCTCCCTGTCACCCACAGACAGAGCTGATCACACAGGTGCTCCCACTCTCCAGGGCAGCCCAGAGAAGTGTATTCTAAGTCCAGCAGTCTTTGGACAGCCAGCGAGCTGCAATATTCACAGAAAAGCTCCTTCAGAGGTGATGTTTGTATGGCAATCATTAGCCTCCCACCCGCAGCATTGCAGTTCAAATTCTCTAGAAAGCCAAGAGCATTAATGAAGTAAAGCTCTGGACACACAGGAAGGAGGTGACGACCAAACTGACACTGATTACCAAAGGTTTCCCAAAGACACCCAACACATGCTGCTCTCCCCTGCCCCTGGCTCCTTGCAGCCAGCCCACACCAGGCCGCAGAGCTTCAGGACATCCACACAGCTCAACAGCACTCAGCTGGGCTGGCACCTGCCCCTTTGGCTGTCTCCAGTGCACAAAAAGGGGGAGATTCCTGGTTGGGCAAGGAGCTTGGATGGTTTCTGCACAACTGCTCTTTGTACCCACATCACTGTGGAGCATGCTGGAGACCTGCTAATATCTTAAATGGCATTTATGAATCAAATCTTGTTTCTTCAGTATAAGTGTTACATAACTGCTTTGGGAATAGAGGAGCTCCAGAGTTTTTAGCATAAACTGGTACAGCTCCTTTTACTCTAATAGAACCACTGTAGGCCCCATTCCAATCTCAGAGTGACATCAATCAGAATTTCATTAAAGCTCAGACAGTTACACCAGTGCTGGAGTAATGGAGAACAGATACAGCCCTGAAGGACAAATCTAAGGGAATTAAAATCTTAAATAGAATTTGTTCATCTAATAACATGAACAGAGAAATTCTATACTTTTTCCAGGTGGTTTTCCATTAGGCCACTGAAGCCTCTGTTTTCCTTTATTTGTGCTTTCAGCATTCTCAAGAGGAAGAGAAGACAGAGATTATCCCTGCTGTTCTGTCTTATACCAATAAAAAACAGAGTATGAAGCCTTTGGGATTTTCAGCAGCAAAGACAAAAGACAGTCAGACTAAGAAAAAAACACCTTTGCTTCCATTTGAAGTTACCAGTGAAGTCTTACTACAAGGACAAAGGCACTAAAATGATTTAAAACTTTTAATTCACAGCTCACAGACATTTGGTCCAGGTTTGGCTGAGTTCAATTCAGACAAAGCTATGAATGTTGCATACAACCAGAATTGTTTTTTCCTTCACTGCCAGACACATCTATGCTTTCTGCGTAAGTTTTTGTTCCTTCTGGTCACATGACTTACATGGGCTGATGAACTAGATCCAGGCAGACAACATCAGGTTTGTTCACGCTCCATCTCTCCATACAGAGCAAACATGAGCCTAACCCCAAACTGCAGCACAGGACATAGTCTGACCCCATACAAGGGTTGAGTTGGCTTTCTTTGGCACACACAATATTGAAGAAGAGCCACAAGACAGACGGTATGAAGGGCACCCACAGCAGCTTTTGCCAGCATTACAGGTCTGTTTCCAGGCGATAGATAACATCTGTGCATTCACACTCAGACCAGGCACTGAAAGAGGGGAGCTACTCCGTGTCTGCTTCAGCAGCCTATGTTCAGTCTGCTTATAACAGGAGAAAATGAGATGCTATGTCTCAGGCATCAGCTTCTGACAACATCCTGTTTTGATTTAGGAAGCTATTGAAAAAGACAGCAAGAATCCTGAGCGTTACAGGTAACGTGGCCAGTTTCCTGCCAGATGCAGATACGACACCTTCACATTCTGCTCGCTGTTGTGCTGACTAAGGCATCACTGCAACATACTGTCAAAATATGTTGACAGACCTTCAAGCAGTGAATAGAAACCTATTTTATTGTTAATCCTCCTACTGTAATCCCACTTGATGGAATTGCATGTGTCCTTTTGTTCCCAATACACAGATTATCCATCATGCAGTTCAGGATATTGGTTAGATGGTTACACAGTTTTTTAGGTCTGGATAAACAGAGCTGTTCACACTTTTGAACTGCAGGGTCTGAGCTCCCTTTGAAATCACACCCAGGCCGAGCGCTTCCCTAAGAATTCAGACCCTGTACACCTTGATGAACCATGCCTGTTCCTCGTTAGCTGAAGCTATCCAGAGGAGCACTGGTTTTCAGATCAGGAGCAGTCATTGTATTCAAAGGGACTCAGGAACAAGAACAGATGGGAGAAAACCTTCCAGTCCCATTCTGTTTGCACTGAAGCTCCACTGGTTTCACTGAAAATCATGCTGTCTGTTCTGATGTCTACAGTCTAACAAACTCATCATATGACAACGACAGTCTTTTTTTCATCAATAGATTCTTTTTAATTACTACAGTTTACAATTAGCTTCTTCAAGTCTGACATTAGTGGGCAGCGGACAAGTTACTGCTTTACAGTTCTGGGGGGGGCAATTTTCTCTCAGATCAAACCTACCTGATCTGAATCACCTCTACTACTACAGCATTTTTATGTATAGAGCCTAGGCTTTTTTTTTTTTTTAAAAATATAAAACCTATGCTAATAATGACATCCGCCTCCCACCTAAAATTTTGGGGTATAAAATACAGCTCTGATATCAATGTGATGTTCCTTCTCCTACTTGTATTCTTGCAGCTCATCTTTAGCACAGAAAGGGAATAGGACATATTTTTAGGACACTAGCTATGAAAGATTTAAAGGCAGAAAGGAGGATGACAACAGTCTCTGGGAAGGCTGCTGTCCCTGTATAAATCCTGCCAAGGGACTGAAAGCAAGGCTGTAGGGAGCAAAGGAAAAAGAGGTTGACAGAGGAATAGAAAACAGACCTGAGAGAAAATAAAACATGAAGATAAGCAACATCTTTAGAATGTGCTTTTCATTATGCATTAGCATGTATAATGGTAATTAGCAGTTTTCATTACATATTGGCATGTGTAACAGTGGCACAGACACCAGTAAGAATGCTCGGTGTCTTAGGTCTCTGCCCTTAATGTCTGCAGGGCTTCACCAACAAAGTAGTTCAGACAATCTGAGTACTTGAATGAGCCAGCAAAGAATTTCCAGCATGCATTTTCCTTTTTCTCAGTTATTTTGATTAAACTGATCGTTCTTTGCTGTGAAGAGCACAGCTCTCAGGAAACCAGGAAATATATATGAAGCTCATCTTAGGTGTCATGTATTCAAGCACCTTCTCTGCACCTGGGTTATTTCAAAAGGTCAGGTATAATTGCAAACTGTAGATGAAGCATACTTGTATCAAAAACCTTCTCTGACATTTTATTTTGTGGCATATGCATGCAAGCTTTCTCACTGCTGTCCGTGACTACAGTGAATTTCAAAGATACTTAATGAAGTGGAAGAATAGTTTATTTTTCCTTCCTCCCCTCCCCACCCAAAAAACCTAAAGATTTCCATCTTCCACTGAATTTACTTAATTTATCTATTTCAATGTTTTATGCCAAACAAGAGTAGCCAATGACTTGAGTCGCGGTGGCTAGCATGGGGCTACTGGCAACTGGAGCTCCCAGTTGATCAGAAATCACTGCCAGGGAACAGACAGTGTGTGCTTCCAGACCAAGCAGCTGGCTGGAATAGTTTGTGTTATCATCAAGTCTAACAGCACTATCTCAAAGTGTTGACTGAGACCTGCCTTGAAGATACACTTTGGAAGATCTTGATCAGCAAGGTAATTTCCCTCCCAAGCCTGCTCTGCCGTTCTGAAGCTCACCCTGCAGGACAGCTGAGCAGCCAAATCCCAGTTCAGCACAGCTGCACAGTATGTGCCTCGAGGGAAGCATACTCACAGGGTGCTCCTGCCTGCTCCCAGCTGCTCCGTAGGACACTGCTGCAACCAGCCACAGACAGCCCTGCTGAAGTCAGGGGCCCTCACGCTCAAAGCCAAGGATGCGCTTAATGCCAGGTCAGAAGTTTGCAGATTCAAATCCTCTGTCATCACAAGTTTCTGGCTCTGCCAGGGTGTTGTATAGAATCTTTTTGATTAAAGATTTTTCACAGCACTGCCAAATCCCTTTTTCTTATCCAGCTACCTTGAACTCAGATTTTCAAATTAATTCCACAAAAAGCTTTGGCAAGAAATCTCTACCGCAAGCAAAAATAAACTAACAGATTTAAAACACTTCACAGCTACATTGTAGGCTATTCTTAACTTGCACAGCTCTGCACCAGCACCTTTATTTCCCTTCCCCAGTACTCTTGTTAATAGTATTTTAAAAAGTAACAAATTAGGAATTAATGCAGGTTTTCGAGTCACTCAGTGATGCTCAGGATCAATTTCTTGTCCGCTTCCTGCATAAGCATGGACTCTGCCACACAAACTAGTCACGATTTGAACCCAGAAGAGCTGCACAATCCAGCCCAGGCCATACAATCACTGAACCAAATTCCTCTCACCCTGAAAAGCCCACAGCCCAGCTCCTCTACAGGAGCTCTGCACCCAAGAGAAAACAAAATCCTGAGTTCACTGAGTTTCTCAGGAGTTGTTTGCAATTTTGGGTGTGCTGAACATGACACCCAAGTTTCAGGAGAGCTAAGCATTTTACCTTAAAAGAAAGAAAGGAGCCTGGTTCTGCATCTATCTGCAGGACAGAGGTATGAAACTGCTCCCAGACTCTTCTAAAAGCCATGGAGAGGCTGTAGATCCCTCCTCTGACACCTGTGCAACTCCAATTGATATCTACAAATAGTGCTAAGAGGACAACACGCTCTGAGCATTGACACAGCATGACAAAACCTGTCTATTGCACCATTGAATTCCTATCAGCAACGCTAAAGGGAAAAAAAAAGGAGGGATCAAGCAGCACCGCTATCTACTACTTCGAGACACTCTCTTTCATAACAACACTCGCTGAGCAAGAGCCAAGGCTGTAGGAATCCAAGCCTCCATTTTAGATCTCCTACCACGTGGCAGATCCTGAATATTCATGACCTATTAAAAGCTCTGAAAGTGTAAATGCATCCCACAATCAAGCAAACTGATTTATTCACACGGCTGAGTCACACTCGCTTACAGCCTCTGACCTGTGCTTACATTATCTGGTAGGTAGTGACCCATTTAGAGGAGATTTCACAGAATCTTCCTGGGAATCATATCATCTCTTTAACAAGAGTCTCTGTAGTACCCAGCAGAAAATATCATGGAAACCTCACCTGGAGGGAACAGTACCCCCTCATTAGTCCCTTCCAACCTGAACCATTCTATGATTCTATGATTCTATTACTAACAGAAAGCACAACAGCTATTTCCAATAGTGGGGAAAATTGCTCCGATGAGAGCAATGTGTTATTGTGTCTGTTACATCCTCAGTCTTCTCCTAGCACCAGCACAGAATTTCCCGAGTCTTCTCTGTACTTGGAAATAAAATTGCATACTTGGGCTTTTTGGAGTCACTGACTTTCAGTGGAATTAGAGAAACATCAAATATAACAACTAGTTTGGGGATATAACACTAAAAATGCAGTCAATGAAAATTTAATCTTTTGATAGGTTTTCCTTTCCTCCCTATCTGATAGCCTATGACATTCCCCAAGTTCATCACCAATACCATAAATAACTCCGCAAGTTCCTGAAGGAAGAGTGAGTTTCTGAAAGGTTAAAGTTCAGTCCTGTGCTCAAATTGCCATCACAATCTAATTACTGTTTTAAAATCGATTTCCATTGCAGGCTGGCAGTTTTCTTTTAGAAATCAGTTCTTGCACATGGGTGTTACTAAGACACGCACACATATATTCAACCAGTAAACACTGAAATCCTGTTTCACAGTTTTGTATATTTCACCTGTATTTCCTTTGTATCATTCACTGCTGGTGGCAATCTATCCATTTGCTTATTTGCTTTTGCATCCTTCCTCCCCCCTCCCATTGGGCTCCTTCTACCCAATTCATTTAGAGAACCCACAGGTTGGTGGGGATGGTGGCACACAAGCAGCATTATTGACAGCAGGTTCCCCAGCATTAAGCAGTCATAATGACTAACAAACTGACGGCAAAAGGGAGAAGTTTCTATCAGTAGCAAGAGTGGGAGAAAACATACAGAAAAAAGAGAAACTGAAGTTGAAATGGGATTTGACTAGTTAGAGAAATACCTTCTGTGACTGGCACACCTACTACTCAACAAACGACACGAGCTCCTAAAAACAGTGAGTGTTACATAGAGAGGGAAGGGAACCACAGGAACTGGCTCTACTAGGTAAGGTGACAGGGATACCTTCAAAGAACTCCAAGAACACCCTTCTGGAATCTCACTTCTTCGTATAAATTCCCCCAAAAGGACAGTTCTGCCTCTTTGTCTCTGTAGACAGTGTTCCTGAAGATGCTCAGCTTGGTGTCCTTGTGGGCTGGGGAATTGTCTCTGGTGGAGCCAAAAGCAGTCATGCAAACTCCCCTCTAGGCATCTGATGCCATGCAGAAGTCTGGAACATGAACTCAGTTTTCATCTCTCATCACAGAACAATGAAAAACACAGGGAGAAAACAATCAGACCAATGTTTCATGGCTATTATGCATGGTAACCCTTTCTCGTGAAAAAAAGGGAGTTTTAAATTTGTCTCTGCACACTTCTACTCCAAAATATGGACGCTAACAGCTTCTTGCTACGTGAGAAGATTCTGTGCTCCTACCCTTTCCATCCTGTGCTGTAAATCCAGGGAATCACTGCTACATAATAGAGCAATACCTAAAAAATTCATGCAACAGCAAGCACTGCATTGGAAGTGCCACTGAACAGAATGCATTGCAAAAGAGCCACTGGCATTAAAATAAAGAGGAAAAAAGCAGCAGCCAACTGCAGTAAAACCCAAAGGTAATTTATAGCCACATTATTGCACCTACTCTACTCAATCGAGCAGGCTTTTCACCTGAAATGCATAAATCATTCATGGTTATATAGATCTACACCTCCAGAGCTCCATTCTCTTCCAAACAGGTGCTAATTTGCTAAAACACTGCTAGAGCTATAAGTGAGCACAACTGTTTAAACTCAGAAGAGCCACCCATCACAAAGCACAAACAATGGTAAGACCCAAACTGGAGCAGTCCCTGAAGAAGGAATAAATTGGGAGAATAACACAGAGAGGCCAGAGCCCCTGGTCTTACTTCAGAGCAGCAGTGTGGCTCAGCATATCTGACACAGGAGATCAGCAGCCTCTGCCACCTGCTCCACACACTCGGGAAGCAGCATGGTTCATGTGCACCGAGCACAAGCCACAAGGACCAGGAGAGGGGTTTCTACACTGCGGTGCTGTCAAGGTTCTGGAAACTTATTGAGAATGTCATAGGGAAAATAAAGCTATTGCTGAGAAAATAAATGTCACTCACAACAGATATATCATGTTTACATGGAATATACAGTAAGAGAAATCACAAGGGCCTATCTACAAATAAAAAGCAATCTGGGTCTTGTACTTTTGCCAAAATGAAAGCAGTTTGCAAATGTTATACCATGTAAAATATCCAGGAATCCTCTGGATTACCAGTAGAGTAAATTGGCAAGTTGACTATCAGGACAGTTGTGAGGTGATAGATGTGTGATGAAGATGGTGATCTGTCACCTCCAAAGTGGCACTGGCAGTTACGGATGCATTCACCTCCATGTGAGCACTGTACCAGAGATGAGTATGACAGCGTTTGGAGAGGAAGGGGTTAACAACACATCATTTAGGGTGGCAAAATTCTCACAAACTTCAACAGCAACAACAAGTCTAGCTCTGTTAAAAACTAATTAAAAACTGCATCAATGGACGTTTTCTCTTCCTACTTAATTCCCTCTGAAGTTTGCTCTCCTTGAGGAATATCATTTTGTCATTCATTAATTATTTTTCTAGTTACATCTTCCCATTGTCTTAGCTGTAAGAGGAAGATGTTGTATGCTAATGCTTGACATACATAATTTATGACATATGCCACTTGCCACTGCCAGGAAGAGGCAAAAAGCAAATTTAGACTTTCACAACTGATAGTTTCCAACAGCAGTCTGTTCAAGCCCATTTCATTCTCTAAACAAGACACATCAGACTGTCTGAGTGGGAGCAAATACCACAGCACTTTCCAGAGAACATTTCCAACTGGGCAGGAGAGCATGCCTTTGGTTAAGGGTATACAGCTCCCAGGTTAAAAGGCAAGATGCAGTTTTCCTCAGTGGAAAGCAAAACTGACATTATCATAGCTCCTTTCAACACGTGTCCCAAACCACGCCTCAGTTCTTCATTTTCAAGTAATCATAAAGAGAGCTGAAGAACGAAAAACGCAATTCATTCTCCACATTGGTGCCAGAAAATTCACAAGTTTCACCAAAGTCTGACGGCAGCGAGTGAAGTCAGACTTCATTTGCTCAAAACCAGAGACCAAGGAAATGATCAGGCAACTGCAAACACAAGCTGTGAAAAGCAACAGACAAAAAAAGTGAGTCAAAATCTTATGTGCTCTTGCATCATCCTGCTTTAAAGCTGTTTCAGCTTTCTGCACAAATTCACGGTGTTTTTTTACTATAGATTATATTCTAGTCTCTTTTAGACAGCTTGGCATTACCCAGGGTTTTACCCATTGCTCTGTTTTCCCCATAGCTCTGGATGACTGCGAGCTGAACATGACTCAAATTAGGAGACATGGACTGAACGGTGTATTTTCTCTCCCTCCTGCAGTCCACAGACTCTCTGTACTTGCTTGATACATAACATGGTAAATAATTGATTTTTCGGCTTTCTGCACAAGTAAAGCAAATCAAAAGCTTTTATTTTTTTCTTTTTCTTGTTTCTTAGGAAAAAAGCAAATGAAAGAAAATTATTTGTGCTGAAAAAAATCTTATGTTTTAAAGTATTTTCATTTTTTGTCCGTTAAATATTTCAAGATACTCTCTATTTTGAAGTCAGGCACTCAAATAAAGAAAAACAGTACCCAAATTTGAAGTTCTTTTTAGACCAAGGCAACCACACTGCCTCAGAGTACTCTCATCAATGCATTTCCTTGAGCCTTCCCAACTGCGCTAATAAAATCAGTAGCCTTGTATGGTGATGCTTCAGCAATATTTTTCCCTGGAATTTCCCTCTAACAACAAATGCAAAACTCCCTTCTTTCTGTTCTACAAAGCTATCCAAGCTGCTGACTCTACTGACAAACATCAATTTACTGCCTCGTGAGAACATCTGTATTTACTTTAAGTTGCTGTGCACACATCTAAAGAACAGTTAAGTGCAGGATCCAATTGTTATTACACACATGCCTCAATTCCCAAATCAATGTCCTTGCTCTGTACAGCACTTCAAACAGCCTCTGAAGGCAAGGGTCCTGTCTCCAGGCTGCTGCTCAGGGCCGCCCCTCCATTCACTGAGCACTACTCTCCTGCAGACTGAATCTAGCAAACTGGCACTCTTTGCCTGGTTACAACTGGACCCAGCAGTGCATGGATCCAGAAAAAAGCACAAGGTTACACAGCAATTGTTACGGAGTCTGCATAAAACCTGGAATAACACTACAAAAATTATGCTCCTATAAAATACATTGTTACATGAGACAAAACTGCTTTGCTCCCATTGCAACACACCAGCTCCCATGCCCCTCCATTAGAGCAGGCAGGCCCAGTAAGCCAATACAAGGCCACCCCTGCTCGACCAGGCAGTCAGCCAGCCCGTGGACACATCACCTGGCCAGCACCACTGAGCTCGACAGAGGCCATCCTAGCCAGCCAACCCAGCAAGTGAAGCAGAAGCCTCAAGAAGGAAAGCAGCCACAACAGTTCAGCAGGGTGCTCCAGGCTGCTGCCCTACCACTGACCACAAGCCAGTGCTTGGCCTTCTGCATGGTGAACATTGAAACCAAATAAACTAAAGTAGCAAGGGAAACAGCAACAAAGCTAGGCTTTATTACAGGGCTGCTAATCCCCCAGTCAGCACTTATTTCCTTACAACATACACTGGTCACATCTCTGATTTCAATGGGATCAGGATCTCTTGGGTCAAACTGCCAAACCCACTCTCCCTGACACTGCTTGCTGTCCTAGTAATGACAGCAACATCTCTCTTCCTACATTTCCTTTCGTCAGCAGCCCACCTCCCTTAGGAGGATGCAGCTGTTTTTATGCCTCTTTCCAAGCAGACTCTACTGTATTTTGACACAACTTCACACTTGCAAGAGGCTCCTACAGCTTTCCACTGCTCCCAATAGCTAACAACACTCGCCTTAGTGAGTGAGAGCCTTAGTGAGATCCTTAGGAGGATTCTGTACTGCTTTAGGGTAACAGAACACACTGTTGCACTTCTCCTTCTGAATTGCCATTAGCTACTTACCCTAACGTATACATCATATGGTCTAATTAGGTAAAATATGTTCAACTGATCACATAATGACTTGCTACAAAAACAGTGAAATCACCAATATTTTGGGACAGTTTCTCAAATCTATTAATACCATGCAAACATATGGACAAAGCTGTTTGTATTTGCTCATTTGTTTGGTTTTTTTTTACCATAACAACATAAGTGTCTTTGGAAAAGAATATCCCATGTTCCAAAAGCCATCTGGATCCCATTGGGGAGGGCTGGTTCATCAGGAGGTGATGGAACACCACCAGAATGTCTTCAGCCCATTGCAAATCTTCACAACAAATGAGGCACTGAGAACACCCACAGGGACCTACACATGAGGAAAAAATACAAAGCATGCTGTATCAGCAAACTTGCAGCAGGTGTTCAAAAAAGTCCTTCAGTTTGGAACATAACAAAACACTACCAGAAGCTGAAGATCTCAAGAAAAAGGCTGCTTGCAAGCTTCTGGCCACAGCTGCTGCAGGAGAGCTGCACTATGACCCTGTCTCCCTGCTGGAGGCCAGCAGGACACAGCCTGCTGAGGGGCAGCAGGGAACAGCTCCGTTCTCCCAAGAACAGCCCCAAACTGAGGGGAAAAAAAGAAGTTTGGTAATACAGGCATAAGTAGAATATTACAGAACACTTGAGAAGACAGGTATTGGAGCATTACAGTGGAGATCCTTTAGAAACTGACACCCTTCTCAAGAAAGAAACTGGTTTGGTTGATACCTCTCACTCCATTAGGCAAACAGCCTGACCACATCCCAACAATCCCAGTATCAATCCTTCTCATTTCAGGAAATCCAACAGAGAAAAGTCTCTACCATCTCTAAGCTTTCCACTTAATAAACAAATGAATCTGAAACCATAATGCTATACCAAAAGTAAACTGACAAAGCAGCTTTGCAATCTAAACAGTATATTGTAATTCTTCCAAGTCTGTGCCCTGTGCATTGATCCTGTCTCCCCTGCAGCAAATTTTGCCCCCCCCCAGCTCATTCCTGTCACTCACTCAGGGACAAAGCATACTGCAAAGCTGAACAGGATACAAGGCTCAGGAAAGAGCCCAGCTATTTTTGGTTTTAACTGCACACAAAACGTGAAAGCAACGCTCACTGCTATATGGAAACACTTGTATTCTCTCAAAGTGAGGCCCTTTAATTATATCTCAAGTAAAAGGCAACTGAGATGTATTACACAGCGCTTTGTTTACGTTCGCACTGCTGCTGTAAACCATATGTTACAGTACTAGTGATGGTGGCTGAAGCCTCCTGTTAGCATTCACCTCCTTAATCACACCCTGCACTGAGTTAACTATGCTCGGTGCACGGAGGGGTATTTATTCAGCAGCCTGCGCAGGTATCTAGGTCTGAGATCACGTGTCTCCCAAAGCGCTGCGTATTTTAAGAACTGTTATAACTCCATTTCTAGCTCTTGAGCAGAACAGACTGATTCAGATTAGTTATATTACAAAACCACAGTCAGGGATTATAAAGTGATTGTGAATATTAACACTGAAATGAGATAAAATTAGCAGGAAATGATACTGTAAACTACACACTCACACACACAAAAACAGACTTACTTATCCAGATACTATAAAGGCAAAAGATATTTTTCCCCACTATGCTGCTATAAAAGCATCGCTGCAGCGTGAGTCACTTGTGCTATATTGCAGGTAACAGTGCAATTCAGAAACCGAGAGAAGTTCTGTACTGGGGATCATCCCCACCAATGCTATATGGCAGGGGCTAGTTCCCCCCTGTAAGATTTACCCCTCCTTGCAGCTATTCTGTATAACTCACTTTTCAAAGCTTAATCATGTTATAGAAAGCAAATCAGTACGTGCTAGAAACCTAAAATCCTCCCTAGGATTTGCAAGAGTAGATTTCTGGAGAACACACAGACATGTCACAGACAAAAAATACCAATTTTACAGCTTAACAGCATGAATGAATCAGGCATAGGGAGGAGGGATGGTGGAAGGGGAGAGAAAAAAATTACATGGCAAGTATCTATCTAGCCTTGCTAGGCAGCTGAGTGGTTTAGCTTCACCAGGTACACATGATACCATTGATACAGTATACAAAGGATGCAGTATTGTCTTCTAGGCTGTATCAATATGCTAACCTCTTTCTTTACTTTAGTGTTTAATAAGACAACACAAAATCATGGCAGCTGTTCCAAAAGAAAAAACTAAGGAAGTTATAAAGCACAGTCATCTAAACAAGATCTTCAGGAATCGCTATCAAAATTGTTTGCCTTTCCTTTAGGCATCGTGCACTTTCAGATTGCTGACATATTGCAAAACATAGCAACGATCAGTTCTCAACTATGCACATAACCCCGTTTCTGAGCACTCACCTTAGAAATGCAAACATATTACATAACAAATTAAACTCATGAGTGCACAGCAAACCTACAGCTTCTCTCTCCACAACAGTGCTTCAGAAAATGTGGGATTAACAGCAAGCACTAAGCTTGCTCTATGTCAGCTGTTTGGAAATACACACTCCGTTTTAGTATATACCAAAATACTATTTTAAACACACTGCTCTGACAGTATTGAATTAGAGAGGCTACAGCAATGAACTAATCCATAAGCCAAATACCCCACTGCACCATCCCATAACTACCTATTTTCCAACTAATTCTAAACGATATGAAATATCTGGGTTATTAGGAAATACATTTTTAAGGAGTCTAAACGTGTTATTCAGAGAACACTGTCATACAGAAGGGCTCTATGCATCCTTGTGACATCTAGGCAAATATTTTATTTGTTCTTTCAGAAATTATTTCCAGGAAGAGCAGAGAAGAAAAGTCACAGCTCTCTTCTGACTTCATTCAGAGGATGGCAATATCACTTTGAAATACTAATACTTTTATTTTGATGTCTCAGTGCCAAAGCCTTTTTCTCATGGATGTAGATATGGCCAGGGCACACTGCATGTTATTAAGCAACCAAGGAACCATTCCCTGTCACCATGCTCAATGATGTAAACCTGCAGTGATTTCGCTCATCTCTGTGGTACAACTTCGAACTGCACCACCATGGCCAGAAGAAGCGTGAAACTCCCCAGGCCATTCAGAAAGATTCCAGGTCGTTGTGCACTGAAATTACACTCCTGCTCTTCTGTGGAATTGTTACAGCTGGAGGGCTGTGCTTAGGGCATGACTCCATCAGGTGTCCCTGAGAGACACCAGAGAGCAAGTCAGAATGGAGAATGTCTGTCAGGAGTGCTATTAAACTCAGCCAGTAGTCACAGGCTACTGTCTGGGTACCACACAAAGTTGATGCCCTTACTATCAGCCCAGGATGGTGATATTCATCAGATGGAAGCAACTAAAAACAGCAACAAGGATCTCCCTATTTCAATAGTTTCTTTTCATCAGAAAGTTTCACTGTCCACATGAAATGTGAATTTGTTTTCAGCTACTTCTGTTCTACACTACTAAAAAACCACGACTTCAAGTAAATTACTGTCCAATCACAAGAATAATTGATTTTGGCCTACAGACTTTATTAGCTGCCCAACTTCCCTCTCAAGTCAATAAGCATTTCTTGATTTTGCCATGATGAGGTCACTGCCTAAGCATCTGTACAGTTTTTGCACATCTCCAAAGATGATTCCAACTCTCAAAAAGGAGACAACATACTGAGCACGTTTCACTTGTTGCTGAAAACTGAATGTAGAGCTTAAATAGAATCTGGCATAATGAAACATCAACTGGCACTATCCTGAAATACACATTCACACAATCCACTGCCAGAACTGGGGCTTGCTGAACATGTCACTCACAATGCTCCTAGACACTCAGCTGCTAGTGCAACTATCTTCCCAGTGAAAGGGAACCAGATGGCAAGAGGCTCTTGGCATTTTTCAACGTTATGTGAAGTGTTTCTTCAACTAGCGCGCACACGCCATCCAGTCACGTCGCGTTGGAAACAGCCCTTCACATCTTTCTTCAGATTTTTCCACAAACGGCAAACAGACCATTCAACAGGAAAGCAAGGCCCAAGCCTGCTTTCTTTAAGCACTGAATCAAAACGTCTCAGGCTAGGAGTTTCTGTTGTTGGGAGAGATAAAGAAGCACCTCTGAAGGATGAATTTCATCCTTGGGGCCTTGTGCTTCTGAGTGCTCAATTGCTCATCGACGACCATGGAGGAAGTTTGAGACACACTGGTGAATGCCAACAGCCAGAGGAGAAGGACAGAGATTGAAAAGCTAAACTGCTCAGAAGAATGAGAAGTTCCATAGCTATTTGCAATGGGCAAGCAGGGCTCAGCAGCTAGCCTAGTGTGCTGATACTCCAGGCACTGCAGAAAGATGATTCTGCTCATGGCTCTGCCAAATTAACACAGCCCAGTCACTCCTTCCTCTGGTTGTGCCTTGTAGGTCAAGGATTCTGTGTTTGTACGGGCTCAGCTGAAGTTTGGTGCTGCTATTGCAGACTCTGCTAAGAGCCAAGTCCTCGACATGTGAGGAGATCATGGCTCCACACTCCACAGCGACAGCAGGAAAATGGAACAGAACCACTGTTGTGTTGGTCTAGTGTTAAAAAAGCAATAACAACAAAATGCTACAGCATAAAACCAAACTTGCTAGAAGTGCTTCTGCAGCTGAAACGCCTTACTTAAACAGCTGCTCTGGGACAATCACTGTTCTGCTGCCATGGACTCTCAATGACTGTGTAGGCAAGACAAAGATTTCAGCGTATGTGGGAAAAGCAGGATGGAGCGAGGTACAGTGGCAATTGTGTGGTCTTAAAGAAGAAAAGAAAAGCATCATGCTGTTAGAAGCAAAGGCCTCAGAAGTCTAGTAAAACAGTAAAAAGCGATAATCAGGAATTAAAAAAAATTTTTTTTTTGACTGTGCAGGTACAGGCTGCTTTACTTGAACAGAAAGCTGCTGCCTTGCTGCAACATTTTGCCTTAGGGCACTTTTCAGAGAGTTGTAGATCTTTCAGGAATAATAAATTTCAGCATGTTGACTACACACATGTCCAAAATAAAAAGTCAGAAGAAAAAGGAAACTGAAAGAAAAAGAAAAGACAGAAAAGGCCTACAAAGTCCAAGCCACAAGCCATAGTGAAGTTAGAATTAGGAATTTATAGACTCCAAACTTTGTGGGGCTGTAGCTTTAGAAATGTAGAGAAGATGTGGAAAGCCGTATGTCAGGCTGGCACAGCTGAAAGGACAGATACTCTCTGATTTCCTAAACATGACCCAGGGCTACCGTTGGTAAGAGTCAGAATTACTCAGGCCACAGAACCACAAAACAGGATCCTTCTCGCGGCCAGACAAATTACATTTATAGGAGCAAATAACAGACACGAGGGCCAATCAATCTTCCACTGATGCCACTGGAAAGATTTATTTTGAATGTAGAGGAAACCAAGGTGGATCAGGCCCACGAAGCGTGGCATCTTCAAATGTATAATTGGTCTTCAACGACAGTAAATACATTCTAATCTGTGAAAGGGAAGTGCCCTCCAACAGTGCCTCTTCAGCATAAGCCAGCCTCTCTTGAAACCTATGAGATGCTACTACCGACAACTGATGCTTTTCTACTGCCATCTCTGTTGAGATTACCAATTTCATCTTTTCCTTTGTTCCATTTAAATATTTCCACCTAATACACTCCAATTCACTCTATGCTTATGAGACCACCACCTGAATCCTCCTTTGCATCACACCGAGCTTGCTCGCCTCTCACAACATCATAGATTTCTAAGACCAAAAAGGATTGTTATGATCATCAAAGCCATTCCACTGCAAACCAGCCTGTGGAATTTGACCAATCTTTGTCTGTGCTGCAAGCAAACGTCGCTGATTTGCCTCCAAATAAACACAGCAGTGGAAGAAACAAATCTAATGCAATGCATCTGGTAACAAGGGTTTAGAAATATTTCTATTAGTTTATATACAAGTATGCAACTTACCAGGAGACAAACAAACCTAGAGATCAAAGCTCTCTACTATTACTCATTTTTCTTCTTTGTTTTGCTGGTCAAAACAAGAAACTGCAGCTTCTCATTAAGAAGCTGTTTAATGGACCTGTGACTACCTGCAAGGGATAAGCCCTCTGGTCTTCTGATCCCATTCACAAGCTGTGTCTCATTGCCAGCAATAAGCCAAAACTGAGTGATCTGCTCTGACAGTTCCTGTGAATTCACCATGGCTTTGCTGCCTCTGGCTCCCTGCTATAAGCCAAGCCACCTTTCCGCAAGCTCCTCGCACTCATTTGGTTGGTTATTCTCTATCAAGGCGGCTGCTGGGAGCTATATGAGCCCTATCCCAGTCCCCATTCCACTGCCCACCCCAGCCACAAAATCTCTGGGGGTAAATTGTGAAGCACTGACAGAGCACAACATCCCGAGAGGTCCTTTAGGGAAAGCAGCTGCTTCTTGCTGGGTCTGTTTCATCGGAGCTGCAGCCCTTCATCGAATCACTTAAAGGAACAGTTTCATACCAAACGCCATCACCCCATCGGTACGGGGCTGGATCCCGCTCTCACACCGATGCATTTACAGCGGTCCCACCGACACCAGCGGAGCAAGCCCCCCATTCACGCAGTGCCGCCGCGGGGCTGGAGGTCCGCGGAGCCCCGCAGTGCCCCCGGGCCGGTGCTGGGACTCCCTGAGGAGAGGGGACCCTGCTCGGAGGGAAAGGGGTGGGCTCCCCAGAAGCGGCTCCGGGCCGCCCTCGGGTGGGCTCCGGCTCCCGCTGAGGGACGGAGGAGCTCCAGGCCGCCCTACGGGAGCGGGGAGGGCCGAGGGGGAGCGGGGGACGGCCCCTCTCACCTCATCCCCTTGGCCGAACTGCAGCCCCAGGGCGACGAAGTGCTCCACTCGGATGAAGCCGTCCGCATCTTCGTCGCACACGTCGAAAACCTCCTTGAGCTTCCGCAGGAACCGCAGCAGGCCGGCCGGCTCCATCGCGGGCGTTAGCTGGAGGCCGGCGCCGCGGCCGCGGCCGCAGCAGCCATGATCGCCCGCGCCTTCAGCGGGTGTGTGACATCAGCTCCGAGGAGCGGGGCGGGAGGGCACAGCGAGCGCGGGAGGAGGGAGGGAGGGATGGAGGAGAGCCGAGGGACGACGAGAGCCCCGGGCGGAGGGAGGGAGCGAGGGAAGGGAGAACAATAGGGCAGAGCCCGGGGATGGNGCGTGAGGGGAGCGCAGCCGCTGTGGCCGGGCCGGAACGTGGGTGTGAGTTCGAAGATAAACTGTGGGGAACAGGGACCGTTTGGGAGCAGAGGCAAAGGGAAGGAAAATAGCCACAGATTGGACGGGTGGGGTGGGGGAAGCAGGGGAGCCAGGACAGAGGGGAGCTCCTCTCCAGCCGTTGGGGTGTCCCCTGGGTTCCTTCCCCACTGTTACAGACTCGGTCCTCCAGGCCAGCACCCCAAATAAATGTCACAGAACAATCTCCCCTGAGGAAATCCGTACCACCTGCTCTGAAGAAGTCCAGGCTAAAGGAACAAAAGCCAAGTGTAGGGAGATAAAGGGCAATTGAGGAAAAGGATGATGAGTCCATCACTCAGTGACATCCTGTAGGTGAATTATAAAGCTATCCATCTAAAATGGCCATGGCAGCAGGTTTCAAACTGAGACAGTATCCACATTTGCTTCTTGCAGTAGGAGAGGTTCATATGGCCCTCGGCAACCATGAAAATGCCATAATTAGAGCAAGCTAGTCAAATTCATCTCTTTTCTAGGAATCAGTAGGAGTGTTCTCCTCAGGAAGTTTTCTTTTTTTGAGCACGTCCCTCATCCCTGTTATGTGCAAATTCAGTTTTGAGGAAGAGGCTGACTTGACAGCCCTCTAGGCTGTAAGTCAGCTGTCAATCAGCAGCACAGTGATAGCACACACTGTACTAGCAGCACAGCTCCACGAATAACCATCCTCTGACACTGAGATAAGGAGGCAGTTCCATGGCCCCTGCCACCTTTACCTTCCTGGTTCCCTTACTGATGTACAAGAGGGTCTTTCCAGACTAGAAAAATCTCAGTATACTAAGTGCAGAGATCAGATAAGACTCTTGGGAAGCAAAAAATTTATGAAGAGATGTGAAGATGAGAGATCTGAAAGAGAAAAGGGAAGCAAAACGTTTGATCAAACTTCTCTGAAGTTGTCTAGTTAGAGCAGAATTCACAGATGTAAGAACATTTAGCTTTCATCTCAGGACAGGTGAACTCATCTTTGGGTTGGGAATTGGGCTTAGCACACCCCTCAGGGGCACCTGTTCAAAAATCTATGAGCAGGTACCCTTCAGAGCTGTGGAAAGCATACTTATGTGGAATCAGCTACTGCTAGTCTAATTGCTATGGAGTTCAACCCCTTCAAAGCTCCAGAGAACATCTGTGTCATCATCCCACCATGATTGCTCAGGATGTTTCAGAGTGTCTCCTTGCACCTTCTGACTCACTTCTGTCTGCAGGTGGGCAGCTGTACAGTCCCAGACATGGAAGTGGAGTCACACCTAATATTACAGAAAAAAAAGGAATAGACTTTCACATTTGTAATGATCAGATGAGGAATTCCTGCACCTCAGATGGGTCTGTCTCACAGAAACCAGTTAATTTCCACTGGCTGTGTCTTCTGCTGGACAAAGAAGGAACTTGGCCCAGGCATGCAAGTAAGTGGCAACATAGATTTAGACCATATCTGTCAGTGCTGAAGTCTGTGATATTCTGACATTAATTTGTAAGAAAAAGGTGAAGGCATGAGGGAGTTGAGGGGCAAAGTTCCAGGTATAGATAGTGGATGATACAGTTTGGAGAGTTAGTACTGAAGTCTGAGAACTGACACAACGTAAGTGCTAGTGAGCACTGAAATCAAGCTGATAGGAGAGCTAATGAGACAGTTGAATATTCTGAGCATCTGGGAAACGATCTGATGTCTCTGAACACAGAACTGGGATGTGGGATGCTGTTAATAGAGGTCCAGGATCTGAGTACACGCCACAAGCTATCTGGGCAACCACAGTTTGTAAGACTGAATTAAGGGAGAGGTCAGTTTTAATTGCCAGATGTATCCAGCATTACTCCTTGCAGATCTTCACCAGTTCTCTCAGTAGAACATGTCTGCTAGTACCAGTGGGCTATTTTTCTTTAATAGTGTATCTAATCAGAGATGGTTAGCAACTTCTTCATTAGTTTTACACTATGTGGAATAAATATTCTACATGCTGTGAATCTGTTTTTCTGAACTTGAAATAAGACTGGTGGTGGTGCTACCTCATTTGCCTGTTAAGAATAAATAGTTCAAGAAGAAGTAGTTCACTGAATACCACAGGCCATGGATGTCATTTGCAGGATTGCTTTACAATCAGTTACTCTTCCATCAATGTCACTTCCACTTATTTAGCAAATTGTAATCTGGTGTCAGAAACAGCATTTAAGGACTCCGTTCCCCAGGGCTGATGACCTTATCTGCAATTCTGGTTGCATTCCAGCATACAGGAATGACATCTTGAGACCTAACCTGTCAGAACAGCTTCATACCATAAATCCTCTCTACAGTATACATAATATCACCCTCAACTGAATAGTAAGTCTTACTGTATTTTGAATCAAATCCTGTTTCCCATCATCAGCTGTAGCTTTGATTAGCAACGTAGCAGAAGTGCTCTGGTCCCCTGGTCCTAAAATGTCTTTTTTTTTTTTTTAAATCACTATTACTTTTTATCAGTTCCATCTTCTGTTTAAGTGCCATAAATAACAGGTAACAGCCAAAAATAACTAGCTTATTACTACTCCAATCCTGCCCCCAAATGTAAAAACATTACTCAAGGGGTAAGGAAGCTTTCACCTTCTTTAGCTGTTATTTGAAACTATAAAGTGTCATCGTAATGGGGACTGTACCCACCAAGATGAAAATACATATTCTCCTGAAGCAACGGCAACAAATAAATAATCTTTTGCACTGGTTCACATGCAACCGTTTCCACTATGAATTCATAGGATCAAACTCACATTTCCAAGTGCTAACTAGGTATTCCCAGGATGGCACTAACATGTTCCCGTGGTATTTGAAGGTCTGCTTACTCCACCCAGTGGCCGGCCACTTCACTACACTTTTATCACTGGACAGGAGAATGCAGTTGCTGGTCACCTTGCGCAGGGTATCAAGGTTCAGCTACTGTGGTTGGTACGAAAAATCGTATGGAAAACAGATTAATGAATAGTATGGGATGAAGCGAGCTCTTTTCCATTTCCAGTAAGTCCCACAATCCTCCAAATGCCCCAGGACCAAGACTTTCACTTTCTGGTACATCCCAGGAACCCATGCTGCCTTCTTCTAGGGAGAGGACAAGCACCTGCCAACTTTTCTCTGTAGAAAAAGAAGCAGTTGGGAAGGCTTACATTTGCAACATGCACTGTCATCTGGCAGCCCTCCTGAAAGCATTAAGGGTGCTAGAAAGCATCTGACAGATAGCAGGCCACTAGGTCACATCTGTCCCTCTGTGCTTCAGGAAGAGGTCTCTAGTCTTCACTCCTTCAAAGAAAATCTTGGGCACAACAAGATGTTTAAGACTCCTAATTGTAGAACTGACAACTTGGGAAGAGACAGTGGTTCTGGATAAGAAGACAACCATGATAAAAGAAGACTGTAGCTACTACACAAATTATTTTCAGCTCCGATCCCCAAAAAGAGCTTTCGAGAGATATACAAACATTCCCCTCTGGATCTAACAAGCAAACAGCATCAACAGACCTCACTTCAAGTCTTGAACTGAAAGACTATACAGATGTGACCTCTAAAATTCTGCACATACCCTCAGTTATACATAAATAAAGGGTGCTATTTTGCAACTCATCTAGCAGCTGTTAATGCCTGAGGGCACACCAGCACTTTGCTTAAGCCAACTCACCCACAGCATTACATTATTTGAACTGTTTAGTGAGTTGGCCTTTACTGTTTTAAATAAAGTTTCTAAAGTTTTGCTTATTTTGCCCTATCCAAGATGGACTACCCATCTGAAAAAGTATGTTGCATCTGTGATTTTATTATAGCTGAACAAGGAGTGCAATTCCCATATACTGCTGCATTTAGCAACAAGATCTGGGTCAGAATAATAAAATTAGAACACACTATAACATACTGATGCTGAAGCCAAACAGTGATTACTTGTTGTGTCTCAAAACAGATTGTGTGAGCTGAGTCCAAGTCAGCTGATTAATGGCAGATAAAGGACAGAACAAAAATATTTATGCAAGAGAATGTAGGTGCAGTATCATTACTGCTATGACCATCAATGGACCAAATTGAGTGTCAGGTTAATGGTGATGAGCACGGTCTGACTGTTTCAATGACAGTCTGCAGGCAGCTTGCTTGTAGAGAAACAGTCCTGAAAAGGACATTTTAGGAACAGAAAAACAATTAGAAAAGCAGCTTAACCAGGCTGCTTCTAGCAGCTTTTCTAATTGCCTTCAAAAATGATTGTGGTAGTCATTATCAAATCCACTGGCTACAGCCTGCAGATGGAATTATTCCAGCTGTCTCTTATGCTCACATGATTCACAGAGTTTTAAAACCAATACAGTCCTATTTATCCTAGCATCTACCTATGAATTCTGGTATTGAGACAGGATAAAAATTATGAGAGAGAACAGAAATGAGCTCATGGGTTTGAAATCAGCTGCAACAAAAGTATGATTTCTGCCATCTTACCATAGTTTTTCTGGTCCTGTTTGTTCAACTTCTCTGTGAATCTGCAGTTGCCTTTGCCTATGTGACAGCCAAATGAATGTTTTGGATGAACGACCTTTTACATCCTAAAGCCCCAGATTCAGGCTTGTGCAATACATTGGATGGAAATACTGAACAGCAGAGCCACAATGGAGCATTTGCTGGATCTAGATGGTCTTGGTCTTCTGAGACAAGCCCCCTCCTCCCTGCAGCACTGTAGCCTACAGAACAGAAAACCAAAAGGTATTTATTAAGTACAAAGCCCCCTTTCAGAGCAGAAGCCTGATACGCTAATCTTGAGGTATGTTGTTTGCAGTGCTTCCTCAGTCAGTGGAGCAGCAGGCAAGGAGAGTTATTGTCTGGCTCACTGTTCCAGTGGTCCCTGTAATAGGCACAATCTGTCATCATCTGTCTCTTGCTTTCCAGTTTGAGGCAGCACCCAACACTGACAACTAGCTATACATTATCACAGTGCCAACATGCCCTCTTAGTGCTCCGTTTTTCAGCTTCTAGTAGGCTGGAGAGAAGGGGAGAAACCACAGTATGCTTCGGAGCATATCCTGAAGATTAACCATTTAGTACTATTTCAACCCAAGGCTGGAAATTCTGATGTCCCTTATAGGACATGGCCTGCTAATATTCCCATCTGGTTTACACCATTGGTGCAGTTAGTGCATCAACTTTGCAAATGCTCTAGTAGTGCTAACCACTGAATTACTTAATCATCAGACAAAAATGAAAATTAACAGTCAATACATGGCATTTTTAAGGGTGATTTGCTCTCCTTGGAAGTATTTTAAGTGAGCAGTCTGTAAACTGATAGAGGTTGAAAAGCACTGCATTAAACCATTCACCTGGCATACCTCCACACCTGCAGACATATCCATAGTTTCCTCCTACTTCAGTCATCAGCCACAATTAGAAAGAAAGAATACCTCCCCATGCTGAACAGTGACCAGAATGGTACATTTGTTCCTCAACGGCTAAAGCTACTCTTTTAACTACCAAATCTATTACATGCAAATATATATATAAAAACCAACAAAAACACACACACAAAACCACAAGCAAAAAAAAAAAAAAAAGAAAAACAAACAAAAAAAAACCATTCAAAGAAACCTTGTGAGAGTGAACTGCACTCTACTCAAATTATTACTATTCCTTTGTCACTGTCTGTGTCAGATAAATTGCTACTTCTTCCTTGAATCTCTTCAGGAAAAAGATGAGCATACCCCAGAGTTCAGAAGTGACACACACAAATTGAGCTGCCATACAGCAGAATGTTTACAGGATAACAGACATAACGTGACAATGAAGAAGTGCTCCAAGATTTCCATCTTGTCTCAGTACACAGATGTTCTTTTGTTGCAGCTTTGAATCATGAGATAAGCAGATGTTGCAACATTTCAAAATGTTTATCTTCTGAAAGAGACAGCTCAGCACACGTCTACATGCTCACCCTTAAGCTTCATACTTCAGACATGAAGCTGATGAGCATTATGCACCAAATTCCCTTTAGAAATAGCTTAAGTGATTCACTCTTCCTACGGCAAAAATTTCATGCCAGATCAGTTACAGATATTGTGCCTGCACAAATACCCCCATGGTCACAAATGGGCCATCTCTTGCCTCCCACATTCATCTGTTCACAACAATCTCAACTCCTTGCATAGGAATAGCTGTAAAAGCCAGACCAAAGGTCCCTCTGTCCAGTATCCTCTGCGTACTGGTGATTGTAAGGCACTGGTACACACTGGTTAAGGCACAGCATATGCATGACGTGATCTTTCCATATTTCATTACCAGTGTTCTTGAAGTCATCTTCCCCATCTCTTTACCAGTGAAAAAACCTGCAGAAGCTAAGAAAGTCAGGGCAAGAAACAGATATCTCAAGCTACTCACATCCTATTAAATAGAAAACCATAAGAACAGCAGTAAATGCTGCTTTCTGGAGACACTGTTTTCTGTTCTTTCCCTCTGTCAGGCCCTATAGTGCTGGCTGTTGAGGCATATCACTAAGTTTTGTGTATAGCAGGGTTCAGTCAAACCCTCCTCTAGAAGGAGGGTTGGTGGAAGCCTGAGGAATCTTGGATCCTAATTCAGGCATCTCATCTCACTGAGATGGACTGGAGACCCTCTTGTGCAGGTCTTCTATCCTGGCATCTTCAAGTCTGCAGCTTCTATTCCAGCCAGGTGACTCAAGGACAAAGCCAGGAACATTCCAAAGTGTCCTGAAACAGGTTTTCTCTTTAAGAGGAGCAGTAGGGGGAGGGCAGGGTGGTTTTTTTTGTTTTGGTTTTTTAAAAACAGAAGCACAAAATCCTTCGAAGTCAAAGGCTGGTAGCTAGTTGTTTATGACAGAGGAGTTCCCTCTATAAGAGTCATTATGAACAGTCATTAGATAGAAAATCACTTCTTACAAATTCAAAAGCAAAAACTTATTCAAGGAGAAATATGCCTTTTCATAAATGCTTTCACACATCATCAGTAAGATCAGAGAGGCTGTGTCCAAATACCAGCTGCTCCTCCTGCAGCTTATTTGTTCTGGACTCGCATTCTGTGAGAACACTGGCAGTCAGCAGGAGGCCATACCAGCTGGCCTGCCCTTCCCTAGCACTTCTGTTGGGTCACCATCCTGACCATTTTCAGGGCCATCTCTCCTTGATCAGACGGTACCTAGCATGGAGAAAAGAGCACGTGGTAAGCTACTGTAAAGAAGCAGACAAAGAATATATGCATGCTCAGTTTTCTTGCTGGTAATGATGCACCCTATCCCAAAAGGTACATTATTTACCATGTGCCCAGCCTTAAGAATCCAGAAGAATGCAAAGTTCTCATAGGCCTTGTGGAAAGCAGCTGTCTCAGTGGATTCTGGAGACACATAGAGTGCCTTCCACCTCTGCTGGCTGAAATGCTCCAAACCAGGCCATTTCAGTTTCCGGATCCATGCCTCCTGGCCTATTAGAGATAAAAGAGTTAAATTTTTATGTGCTCAGATTCTGAAAACAATTTTGCTATGCCTAGAAAAGCAACTAAAGCTGCAAACAGTTCAGGACAAGCTGAAACAAACCAACTAGCGAGAGAAGAAGAAAAGCAAGCAGTAAAAATGAATGTGAAAAGCAGTTATGATTTCTTTCTTGTAGTTCAGTAGAACAAATCCTGCTTCCAGCTTCTAGGTACCCAATCTACTGCCCTACTCCCTCCTAGTCCGGCTGTGGTCTCATCAGCAGCTGGACTTTTTCATAACCTTTTGTTTCAATGCTCAATCCAAGCAACACGCAGGTTTGGGTTGACAACAGGTTGAACAGGCACCTCTTAAAGACCCTGCAGCCCTACTAATTCTGATATCTTTTGCTCAAACACCTTGTGTGTCCTGCCAGAAAGAAGAATCAGTCCCTTCTTGGAAACTGGAAGAGGCACTTCCCACAGGGGCTTACTGCTTCTTTGTTTGTTAGTCATTCAGCAACGACAGCCTAGAAAAGCTTTCTGCTTTCAGACAAAAAAGTAGAAAAGATAGCAAAAAACAGTTCCAGGACACCAAGAGAAAAAAAGGCTCATCTTTATCTTTAGCCCACCTCTGAGCTGCTGGATGAATTTACACATTAACTGGATTTTAGCTCAAAATATGATAAAATGGAGCACCACTAAGAGCTTATCTGTTTTGACAGCCTAAATACTCTTTCCTGAGTTATTGATTACTACTTGTTCATGAAGGACACCTGGATATCTTAAGTGGGCAGACAGCCAAAGAATAAAGCCTTTTGCAACACAGTACGTTTGCACAGTCTGTAACTGCAGATTATCTGCAGCAATAAGGCAAAGGGAAGACAGCACAGCAGTCTCACAGCACAAGGCATTCCAGCAACCCTTGGCCTGGCTCCCACACTGCCACTTGATCAAGTCTGCATCTTGTCAGCAGCAAGAGACAAAGCCTCTGAGTGGCCAAGATGTGCAGGTGTCTACACTTCACTGAGCAGCAGGTGTGACCACTCTCCAGCTGCATCCTCCCTACTTAATTATAAACATCTGTTGTATCTCATCTGGCAGCACGCTCTGTTGCAGGCTGCTCAGTGACAACTGACCTGCATTCTGCATCCATCTGCAGCCGGATACGGCCTTTGCCCCACAGGACAGGATTTTCAACATAGAGCAGGAGGACAATCTCTCTATATTTATAAATCTAATCCCACTCTTCCTTTATGAACGACTGTACATAATCTAACAAGAAGAATTTGGTGGGCTGTTAGCCAACTACTTAGGGGCTTCATTGCAACAAGTACTGATGATGTTGCATATCCATTTCCTAACACTGCAATAGAGATAAAAGAATTCTCTCTCTCACAGGGGTGTAAACAAAACATACTAAGAGCTGCTCATTTACGACTGAAGTATTTAAACATTCCAAGTTAGAAAGGAGGAGATTTGCAGAAGAGAGAGATCCAGGTACCAAAGTTATTAGTGACTGCATGGTCTATTCATTGCCTGTTCTGTTCCCAACCCCAGTCAAAAAGTCCCTCACCCATGGTGTCAACAATGAGATCCAGCTGCCCGTTATAGACTGTAACGTTGACATCAGCTGCTAAAAGCTGATCAACAATGTCAATGACAGGTTTCATGAAGTCCTCAGCCATGTTCTCAAAGACATTTGTGGACTGACCTGAATGGAACCAGAAAGGAGACAAGTTAATGACGAAGAATGTCACCTCCAAGCGAGGACAGAAGCAACTGGACAGGGGTCTCAAAATACAGTTCATGGCTGCATGAAAACAAGGCTGAGCACAAAGTATCAGGCAGCCAATCTGAGGAACTGAAAAGAGAACCAGAAAGCAGCCACACTCCCACTGCAGCTCACACAGCACTGTTGCTTTTGGATCCCACTACACACCTACAGGGTGCTGAGGATCTTCTTTGCCCGCTGTATTTTTAGCTGCTTGGCTGAAGATGTAAGCAGCAGAACCAGAACCACATCTGCCACTGGCCTGCCCATTACATTTTCATTTGTGAAAACAAGTTCTCTTCTTAGGATGAAGGTTAATGACAATTTAATGTGACTGCTTACTACAGTAAAATATGCCCCTTCAGACTGCAGTGCAGTGGAAGGCCATAATGCACTCATTAGGTCCACACTAGCAGACAGAAAAGTACCTCCCCATTTTACACAGTCAGGGATAATTTTTAGCTTCTTTCTGATGGGTCCATTCATCAAATCATTTAGGCTGTTCTTATGCATATTTTTGACGTGGCGTTGGTAAAGTCTCACTGAAAAAGAGACAGAACACTTTGATTAGTTCCACATTTAAGACAGCTGACCTGCAGAGACAATTTTCAGTGTTACAGCCACAGCCAAACTCTCTTCTGGTGGAAACACACCACCACAGAGAATGATTTGTTTCCTTTTGCCAGAAACCTCTGACATCAACCCTTATTTAGGTTAGGGGATAATAAGGGAAGAGCCCAACCATCCATTTTTACTTCTGGCTATCATCACAGCACTTTTTCAGGAGATCAGCTTCTGCTTTAGCCACTTGGCACAGATTCTTCTTAACAGATCAGTTATTTCTGAGTTGTAATGCTTTACTTTTGGGAGTCAGCTGTGCTGTTCACCTTCCCTGCTGAAGCCAATTGAGAGATTAAGAGCTTGAAAGAAACTCTGCATTTGTTTAGACGCGTAAGCACCATGGAACCAGAGAGTCTCATCAGGCTATTTATATTGATGAGACATTTTTGTGTCTTAGCTCGAAGACAAATGAAAGAAATTAAGAGGAAGTAACTCAGAGGTCATAAAACTATGTCGCAATTACACTGACTACTTCCTTGGAGTAATCTGTGCAGAATGTATAGGTGGAGGCGTAATCTACAGAGGGGTTGCTCCACATTCCTATTTATGTAAGAGCAATCAAGTTCTTCTCAGGAGAATACAACATCCTCTGGATCTGAAGGCCCCATTTTAAGGATGTGCTGAACTGAGGTTTTCCCCACTATCAGAGCTGGTGGTATGTGAATGCCAACAGAGCCTCAGAAGCTCAAGTACTTAAATATAACTTACTGAGATGAAGATTTTCTTGTTCATTTGCTTTCATTTCTGGAACTTCCTTAGTCATGATGTTGTAAAAGTTCACGTTGTCTGTGTTCTGAAAACACAAGATGTTTCAGTAACACTGTTCCTCAGGTCTGAAAAACAGTTTTTGTAACAGACTCTCTTCTGAAGAGAAGTAGTTACTAAGTCCTAAAAAAGGACTCTGTGACCTGCCACTTGTCTACATAACAGGAAGCTATTTATGGAAAAACTTGTGTTCTACATTTGCTCTGAGAATGGTAAAGAGTTCTCTCAAGTCTCTATTGTTCACACGTGGTTTGTGCTACTTGATGCTACTCTGTTGAAAAGGGTGAGAAGCTACAGAAAGCCCTACAGCCTGCAAGTGACTGCAGATTGTTATTACTCATTACAGAGACAGCTGCAATGCCAGGTGATGCTTTCAAACCCACTCTTGTGCTTGATCCAGTCTAGCCCGATGCTGCCTCTTGCTCAACATCCTCCCAGCCTACAACCCTTCAACATTCCAAATGCCTCCTCAAGGCAGGGGGATAGGTATCCATCATCCCTCTTTTGGGACTGCTGACATCTGGAAAAGTCAAAGGATCATCAAATGACAGCTCTGATGCAACGGCAGACTGCGTATCCAAAGGACACGTGTGATCCATGTTGCGAGCAGAGAAATTAAAAATCCTGAGTAATGGTAGCTCCTCATTATTCAATTGCTTAATCTTTAAAGCTATGAGTTCTTTAAAGTTAAATCTTTAAAGTTCTATGAGGCACAGGTCAGCAATCAGCTCACAACAGTCACGCTACAGGAAGTGAAGTGCCTGCACCCTTTACACTGATTCGACAGCTGGAAGGGAAAGGCAAGCAGGCTTGAAGAGAAAGGCAGAATGGGAACCACAAGTTCCTTCCAAAGAGCAGGAAGTGAAACCAGCTATGTTCAAGTCACTGTCATTTACCAGAGAAAGAAGGAAGTAGCTTTCAGTTTGAGGAAGCCAGATTTTTCCTTATAATAAAACATAGAAAGGCCGACATGGGCTGCCCTTCCCACCGCCTCTTGCAGTCACACAGCGGTGCACAGCAGACAAACAGCTCTTCTCCATCAGCACTATCATGAAGCACATGCTGGTGAGAATGACTGGGCAGGAGCCTCGGAGGATGCACACCAACCCAGTGCTCATACAAAGGAAAACCCGAAGCTGTGCACTCCCCCAGGCACCAGCTATTTATTAACGCTGCCCAGAGATCTCACCTCTTCAATGACACCTTCAGCCTTACTCCAGAGCTCAGTGGCCAGCCCAAATTCATTTTTATTTATTGCATCCATTATTTCTTTAGCAACAGCAGTCACCTCTGCTAGGCCATGGTCATCAAGGAGAGACTGGAAGACAAACAGCTTTCATTTTAATTCCACATTCATTTCTCAGTAACAGTCTCCATGCATTAGAGATTTTATACTAGGAGCTAACGTTAAAAATCAACCCCCATTTATACCATGTGGCAGTAAAAGTTCCTGGGAGAAAAGCAACAGTTTAAGAAGGTACTCACAGTGCTATAAAGGTAGGGCCCCCAAGACAGCACAGAATCTAAATTAATAATAAAAATAGTTTTAAAAACCAACAGAACAGAAATTTCAAACATTTAAGTTTTTGCTATATTATTTCCTTTTACTTTTCCTTTATTGTAGCAAAAATAGTTGTGACAAAAAAAATATAAGGACAAATTACTCAGTAAAGGAGTACAGTCAGCTCACTCTTGCCTGAAGCTTATACCACAGAGCAGGTTCTTTACCAATCCTAAGAACCAATATAAGAACTTCAACGCCATAAACCTCCTGAACATTTATCAGTGAAATTTATTTAAAGCAACAGACATGTTCTTCCTGAAGTGTTCTCACCCCAGCATTGCAGCACATTCACACAGCGTGGGGAGAGACCTGACCAGGGAACAAGCATCATCTAAAATACCTATGTGCAAACACTACAGAGAAAAAGTCTAGTTATGGAAGAAAACTGATTTCTAACAAGTTAATTCATGAAGTTTCAAGGATCCAATGATCCTCTTAAGACAGGCAGGAGTTTGCTTTTACTGTTCCACATCACAGAATCTGTGAAGCCAGCCCCTGGAAATCTCACTGAAGACCAAGAGTCCTTTGGGGTTTTTGTGTCCTTCACCAGACACACAGCCTATCTTTTCCAGGTCAGCAAGAACATCAGCTCCCCAGCACAAGGTCTCCTTGTGAAAACAGTGAGGAAACTTCAGCTGCAACCTCGTGGACCATTTGGTGGCCACATTTTACATGCAAAATACCACAGAGGCTATAGGGATTTGTCAAGACATTTCACCACCACCCCACTTCAAACACAAGCATGCTCCTCACTGACCTTGCTCTCACAACACATCTAGATCTCCAGCAGTCAATCACAGCTTGCCATACTGAACGATTTTCAGTGATTTACCAGACTCACAAGAGATTTAATATACTTAAGGCAAGGCTGGCATTTTTGATTAGGTATCCATGAAATGATTTAAAAAATACAAAATAAAATCAACCACAGTCTGAGAATTTTAAACATACCCAAAGGAGAAATCCAGGAGTCTCCAAGAGCAGTCCCAACGAAGTTGCACTTTATGCTTCCTTTTTGTACAGCCTTGGTGATAAGGGGAGAAACAAAAACAATCCTGCTCTTAGATATTCACGACTTTAGAACCAGTTTTCTTTAAGTGGGTTAAAAAAAAAAGAATGAGTTATCAGTTTGACTTAGGCAGCAGGAGCAGCATACTCCAGGAAACACAAGTATCTGCAGAACACCACGCCTGAAAGCGAAAAGTGAACGACGTTCTCTGACTCCTTACCTCATGCAGCTCTAAAGCAATGCCAGCAGCCATTTTACCTCCATAAGATTCAGAAAATATGTAGAATGGGACGGTCTGGGGAGAGAAACCACACGAGGAGCCTGTTAGCAGGAGGGCAGAGCACACCCCCAGCCACCTTCCATACCCCACAGGGCCCGGGAGCAGGCTCTTCACTTTGCACTATCAGAACACTGGAGGTGTTTCATTCCAAGTTGCAGCTGAGATTTCCGTAACATCCTGGTGTAACTACCACAGGAAGTTCTGAAGTGGGCATTTCATTATTTTGGAACAGCCACAATTCTACGTGCTTCTCCGATCACGACAGACAGTAACACAGCCTTTCTGTTACCTAGCTGGTGCCAAACCCAGCATGTCATGATGCCACTTCTGGAACGCAGAAAGTGAGAGGCAGTGGCTCTGCCTGCAGCACCTCCCCCTGCATGCTGCCTGCCAGCACGCCGCTCCCACCCAGAAGGCTTCACTGATTCCTTTTGGGATCGGTTCAATTGCAAAGAAAGAGGATTCTAACCAACAACTCAAACCACCTACCTGGAATTCTGTTCTACACGTGAAGAATTCTTTAAGAAAAACCATCATATCCGAGACTACGGTGGTGAGGTTTTTGGCAAACAAGCTGCCGTCATCTACGTAACTGAATCCAGTGCCCACAGGGTTATCCACAAACAGGATGCTGGCTGCCTGCAACTGCACAAGCAGAAGGGTTTCCCTCAAGTCTCCGCTCAGCTAACAGCACCAGCTGAGCACCAGCGCAGGCTTCACTTTTGATGGCACAAAAGTCTAACTGCATCCCCAACCCTGAAAGAATCTGCAGAAAAATTAGGCACGAGTCCAACACAGAGAATGGTACAGGTGGGACTTTTGTCTGCCAGAATGTAAAGAGGCTATCGAGCAGTGCTAAGTTGTATAGTTACACGTGTACAAATAAAATCAATAGATGAGCACAGAGATAGCTAGCACAGCTCCGAGCAGGAAGGCTTCTGAACGGAGAGGTACAACACAAGGTCCTTCCATTTGTCCAGTCTGCACCAGCAAAGGCACCCAAAGATCCCACTCACCCAGGGGCAGATCACCCCTGTGTGTGTAGGGAACTCCAGAGCAGTCAGACTACTGGCTGCTCACAGCACAGACGTGTCCTGAGGAATAAACCTCTACCTCTGCAGGCAGCTGTAGTTACAGCTGGTTTCCCCTGAAGGTCACACTAGGCCTGTAATTGTGAGCCACTGGTTGCATGCTGCCAGCCCTCCAGAACAGCCTTCAGGGCTGTAAGTGACGAAGCCAGGATCAGAAATACCATCCTCCTAGGAACATTCTCCTAGAACTCCCTTGCTCTCAGTTTCCCCCCACATGTGCAATTCACAGATCCATGGAGGCCAACATAATCCATCAAATCAACAGGCCTATTCCCCACTTCTTAACAAGGCTATTCACAGAAGCCACTTTATTAACCATGCAATTTTAAGATCAAGTACCGCAGTTCTATTGAATTTTAAATGAAAACTGTTCTGCGTGCATTTCGCCTACTTACACACTATTATTATTACTATTTCACCTGCTTACACAAGCAACAAACATTTCGCTATTGACAATCAGAAGCTGAACTCTCAGGCATACCCAGGTGGTATTTCTTGGTTTTAGGTCTCTGTCCAACGGACCGATCTCTTCAAAGTTCCCAAACCCGCAGCCTGAAGCTCCTGGGCCTCCCTATGGGGAAAGGGCACATGACAACAGGTCAGAAGGCAGCACGGTGCAGATGGGAGACAGGGGAAGAACAAAAACAACTCAGTAAGCAGAACCACATATCGAAAGCTTCAAGCAGTGCCCTTTGCACCACTCGTTGGCTCGCAGAGGCGGCTCTTCCTCATTCTTTTGAGATGTGTACAGAGGGCTTGTGAACGGAGAAACAACCACCCCAGGAGAGAGCACCCGAGGAGCTGCATGCTGAGCGCTGCTTCAGCTCCTCCCCTCATTCCCTCTATGCCAAAGGCAAAAATTAGCTAAATGCAGAGGTTCATTAGCTTTTATCAGCGTGTACAGCAGGTGCATTTTGGCCTGAAGAAATAACCCAGAAGGAAAAGGCCCAGTTACCCAGTGACCACATCACCACCAACTTCTGACCTGCGCTTCTGGAGGTGATCGCAGGGCTCACACCGCTGACCTTCCCCAGTTACGACTGAATGGGACCAAACACTGAAACAACCACAGCCCCTCCTGTTCCCCCAGAGAAGTTCCCCTCGACCCGTGAGTGCTTCACCTCTCTCCCCAGCACTGCTCGTGCTGTGGGCTCGCTGGGGACGGCACCGGGATGCTCCGGTACCGCAGTGCTGGCACAAAGCGCTGCGGCTGCATCAGAGACAGCGGCAGCCCCCGTGCCTGCAGCTGGGGCACCCCGCAGCTGAGGAACGTCTCCATTACCTCCTGCTGTCCTGAACGCTTTCTTCATAACGTGAAGGGTTCGTTATCGCACAGTTTTTTGCTGTGGAGCCGTAGCACGCCCACCCCAGAACTGCACGACGGAGAGCTCCGGCCGGGACCGCTCCCTACCTGCAGCCAGAGGATGAGCGGGAGCTCCGCGAAGCCTCGGCCCGGGCTGTTGGCGTAGTAGAGCCACCAGAACATGTGGGCCCCGCTCCGGACCTGCACGTACCCCCACAGCTCCTTGGGCTCCGGCAGCGCCGCGCCTGCGGGGACAGACAGAGCGCGGCGGGGTCAGCCCCAGCGCGGCCCTTCCGATCTGTTCCACTGCCATATGGGGAGTGACAGTGACTGGAAGTGCTGCCAGTAGGGCACTGCCGCAAGAACCCTGCCCGTGCTCACAGCCACCCGCAGCCGAGTTACCGGGAGCCAACGGAGCTCAGCGCCTCATTAAGGGCCCCCAGCACCGCCGCTTCCTATGGGGCGCTCAGAGAGCCCCGAGGGCCCGGGCAGCCCCGGGGCGATGTTCCCCGCGGCGCTGAGCGACGCCGCTGCGCTCCGGGAGCCCCGGGGGGAGCCGCACGGTGCTCCCCGCAGCTCCGCCGCCCCCCGAGCCCTTCCCGGGGCCGAGAGAAGCGCTGTGCCCGGAGGCTCCGAGCGTCCCGCCCCGTCCCGTACCTGCCGCCAGCTCGAGCTCGAGCCCGAGCCCTGCGAGCAACAGCAGCAGCGGTCCCGCGGCGCAGCGCAGCGGCCCCATTTCGCCCGCCCGCCCGCGGCTCCTGCAACTCCCACAGCTCCCGGGCACAGCGCGGGGGCAGCTCCGGGCCCGCCCCTCCCGCCGGGGGCGCGGCGAGGCCGAGAGCGCCGCC